>OU015499.1:74437026-74624526 GCA_907164885.2 Dolomedes plantarius
AACTTGGACTTCGGTTCCAACTCAGGATTTGCTGCTTACCGAATGGACAAGTTTAAACTTTGAATCACGATCGCACGCACAGAAAAGAACTTCATGCAGGTTAATATTTTATATGAACACACATTTCTATATTCCATGCAATATCATAAAAAAAACATGTGTTGATAAAAACGCTATTTTTTTCTATAGGAAACCTCATAAACATTTATCAATGTAATAAAATAATTATTAAGTTTTTTATGTATCTTAAACATACAGTTTATTCATAATACTTGTTCAGCTAGTGTGGGTAGACGGTATAGTAAACTGTGAAATGACCTTAAACAATTATAGCTATAATAAGACAGTGTTATTTAAAAAAATCTTTCTTTTTTTAATTATTAAGAAAAATTCATTAATTCATTTTTTACTTTTGTCAACCTTTAAGATTATATTAAAAAAGGTAAAGGAAAAAATGCTTAATTTTAGACACATGAAGACAAATCTTTAACTCAATTTTTAACGCCTGTCACCGTAGGAGAATATTATTAAAATATAAATGAAAATAATAATTTTTCATTTTTTGATTAATTAAAGGTTAATTTTTAATCCTTGTCCCCCACGTAAGTATTATTAAAAAGTAAAGAAAAATGTTTCCCTTTTTAGACTGGCGAAGGCTATTTCTTTTAATCATTTTATTTAACCCCTTGGGATGAACTGTGGGCTTCAGCTATGTTTTGGAACAAGCCATGGAACCTTCAACAAATATGACTTGAATTAGAAATATAGAGAAATTTTGAGAACTTAATAAGAATTTCTAGGTACCCACAATTAAAAAAAATTTTTGGGGGGAGGGGAGGGGGTGGGGGGGCGTGTCTCAGGTACAACTCCCCGGTCACTTGATGTCCTTCCTAAGCCTCTGTTTCAGTTTGTTTCCCCTCATGTTGGCATTGCTGGCCATAAATATTCCCCTGTTGTCAATAAACTGTCACCGGGTTCCAATCGCAGAAGTTTGTCCAATATTTTGCTCAAGAGCGACGTCGGCCATTCCTCTATCTCGGAAGTGCCTCCTCCCTATATAAGTTTGTCCTGCAATAATGTGCCCTTTACCAGCGCATGCGTGGCGAGCACGAGATCTACCTTGCTCGCAGTTTTCCGCACAGGTAAGTGACCCCGCGGGAGTTCATCGACCGCGGTCGCAGTGAAAGTGTTACAATGACCCAAACTGAACGACTCTGATCTCTCTCGCAAGGGTTGAAGAAAAGAGAGCGAGCGAGATTTTCGCCCTCTTTGCCGATTGCGAATGTCTTTTTTTTTTTTTTTTTCGCGGAGTGGTCATGGGTGAAGTGAGCTTTCGGACAATTAGTCTGAGCATATTGTTCTGGGGTTGCGCAGCGAGGTGGGTATTGTGCTGATAATCACTCGGAAGAGTTTCGGGGTAAATTAAACGAGACTGAAATTAAATTACATTGTTAGGAGGTGAAATGCTTTTTAGCCGTCTGGGGTTTCTTAAATATATTAACTTTGATGCATATAACACAGACTTAACCATTACCTTCTACGTTGTTATGATTACATTACGTTATAACATACACGCGTGGAAAGCTACAGTGTATTCAGCAATGGAACTTCAATGTTATCAAGTTCATTCATTAACATATTAAAATTTTAAAGCATAAACTTACGATCGGCTATTGGTTTATTGTTTACTTCACAAGTCGTACATTCCAGGACAACCCCTCTCCCCCAGAAAAAAAATGGTTTACATAAAAATTGTACATTTTGGGAACATATAAACATTTCTGTATTCCGAAATGACAGAATTTTCCCAAAATTGGGGAAAATGTTCAGAAAATATTGCCGAATATTTTAGTCATCCAAATAACTCGAAAATATTCTTTAACAAATTTCAGATGTTAAGGTTTTTAACTGCAAAGTACCAATTTGTATGACTTTTTAAAAAAGAATATCAAGTATTTGCATGTATTTTTTGCTATATGTTTTGCTTGCATTTAGCTGAATGAACGAACACACACACATATTATATATATATATATATATATATATATATATATATATATATATATATCTTAAACCTATAAATGCGTTACATTGGCAGCTTTTTTACTTCATCATTTTTTGCTGCGATTTCACAAAGAAACAAAGAAAAAGTTGTTTGCTGTCTAAGTTTGCATTTCATTATAATTCTGGGGTTTAATTTCTTTTATATCTTGGAAGAGGTAATTAAAAGTAATTAATTAGTCACGCAAAAGGATTTTCTTACACTCTCGTGGAGTTTATTTTGACGTTGAATTCCCCCTTCCTCCCACTTTTTTATCGTTTTTTTAAAAGACGCCGCTTTGAATTAAGACAGACATTGTAACTGAAGTAAGTTGTTTACTTCTAGGAGAATCACTTTTTATTTAGGTTTTTATATTAAAAACTGAATTCACCAGTAATATACTTCTAAAGCTTTCCTCTTTATGCTGAATTTCGTAAGTAGATATCTATTCTTTTTTTTAAGGTATGGTACCAGGCTCTAGCGCAACCAGAGTGACTTTCTAGAGCGGTTTCCCATTTCTGAATGAGAAATTTTTATTTTTGAGGGTGAGATATTGTCGAAAATTTACCCCGAAATTACCCTTTTTAATCTATTGATTTTTTTGCTCCTAAATGAGTGGGTGGGTGATCGCAACTCCCCCCTCCTTTTCCCCCTTAGTTACGCCTCTGGTTCAAGTATCTGTACCCCTTGTTGGGGTTTTCCCTGCTGCGGCGTTCTAATTGGTTCATGTTCGGAAATATTTTACTGCATCCCCAAATAAATTAGGTTTCAAAGTTATTCGCGTATGGTTGAAAAAAAGATCTAGTCATCGCACAGACTTTATAGTGCTTGTTCACCCGTCAAGTAAAAAGTCCCTCGTCACCTTTGTCGTCACAACAAAACTTGTTCGTGACGTTGTTGTAACAAGACTTGACAACACTTGACAGCAAGTTTGCCTTATAAATAGTGCGTAAAACAGGGCCGTCTAACGCGACAAAAGTAATCAAAGCTATTATTTGGCGCTTATTAAACAATGTTGCAAATAGGGGAAATTTGCCGCAAAACAAAAGTGCTGACCGCTCTCGGCAGCCATGCAGACAACTCAACTCACGCACACGCGGGAGGGAGAGAAAAAATTGTCCAACCTAGAATCGGATTTTTCGGGGTGATCCCGTTGTGGGGTTCAGCGTGCGCGTGAATTTCACTCTCCGAATCTGTGTCAGCGTCCCAATTTTCCGAAATTCCACTTTCACTTCTTTCGTTGTGGCCACAGCAGCAAAAGTGGGTTACAAGGAAGGAAAAAAATAACAAAAAAATCGGTTCGAATTCGAATCAGGAAGAAAATCGTCTGTCCTTACCACGAGATTCGGAAAAAAAAGGGGGTCAGTCGAAATCGAGAGCGGGGAAATGAGGACACAATTATGTCTTAGGGGTGGTTAAATAATAACAATCGCTTGGTGGACGTTAAGAAAGGTTGTTTACACTTTCTGTGAACGTGAGCTGGTCTGCTGGATTAGATCTCGTGTTAAGAGCTATTGATGTCAGCTGTCAAGACATCTGCCATTTTTGTTTTGCTTGAGGATAATCCGTGTCTCGTATTTGTTTATCGCTTTTATTTTTGGTGGAAGATGATGTTTTAAATGTGACTTAGCACAGTATTATATTTAGGGGGAGGGGGAATCTATGTCTTTATGCATCGGCGAATCATTGCCTGTATTCTTACACATAACAGAAAGTCCACATAAACAGACTAAGCCAAGCCTCAAACTGAGCCTTAAGCGACCGTTATGAGCGTAAGGCCGTCTGCACACGGAGCAACTCAAAAGAAACTGATAACTGACTCCAATCACAAAGCAGTCCGTGATGAGTCGTAACCTATGTAATTGAATGGAGCCACGCACACGGCGCAAGTGGCTCCATTCAATTACATAGGTTACGACTCATCACGGACTGCTTTGTGATTGGAGTCAGTTATCAGTTTCTTTTGAGTTGCTCCGTGTGCAGACGGCCTAAGTGGTTAGATATCAGTTCGAAGCAAAATCCCATGAAGCCTTAATAACACTGTTGAATCTGGCGATAAAAATTATGCTTTTTTGTGTTTCTGTGCCAACAAATCATTACCTGTAGACTTACTAAAAATGGAAAGTTCCCGTAAAAGACTATGCCAACGATCAAACAGTGCTATTAAGCTACTGCTGTAAGCGTAAACTGTTGAATTCAGAGTGCGTTTCTAAATAAGAAAAGGCCTTGATAACGCTTTTGAATCTTCCATGAAGCATCTTCTCCAGTGATTGTTTCCTACTACTGGAAATAAGGCAAATGTTTTTCCTTTTGAATCCGCGAAATGACAGATGTTGTCAGTTCTTCATTTGGGTTTGAAATATAGTTTCCAGTGAAACATCCTTCTTCACCAGAATCTTTTTGTTCATTCCGTTTGTAACAAACAGCAATTACAAGAAATGCCATCTAAACGATTCAACAGCTGTATTGAGTCTCTTTGATATTTCTTTTAATCTTGCCACTTAATGCTTTTGTACACATGTACGACACACTTTGGGTCAAAGCCCAGTCTTTTTACAAGAATTTTCGATGTTCAATGCGTTTGCTGCAGTTATATTAGTGTGTAATAATGCAAACAATTCAACACAAACTAAAAACCTATAAAGTGGGCATAGACAACCAAACAAATTAATTGAAAACCTACCCTAGCGTTGAAAACTTTTAACTTTTCAATAAAAGATTGCGCAGTTGCAACAAATTCTCATATTAAAAACGGGCAAATATAACTAAATTAAATATTTCAACAGAGCTAGATAATTATAGGAAGAATGTAGACAAAAAATAAACAGAAATCTATCTGTTACAATGGGGATCTCGGGGTCTTTGGTTAGACCTGCATCCTATTCAGAAAGTTCCACCTTAAGGTAACTTTCTGAATTTACCTTAAGGGTAATTTCAGAAAGGGGATTTGGTTAGGCTCCCTGATGACGAGACCAGTCGGTTACCTCGATATTTGATTTAGTTCACTACTGCAGAATCTTGCCTTATGGTGCGTAGAGCCCTAAGTGCTTGATTTCTGTTTATTTTCTGTCTACATTTTTCCTATAATTATCTAACTGTTGAAATATTTAATTTAGTTATGTTAGTGTTTTATATATTTGTACGAACAATTTAGATCTATGAATTGCAGATATAGTTCTAGATGCCGTACCAGAATGGTATTGTCCAGGCCCTGATTTTCCATTAGGCCCAGTAGGCCCAGGCCTAAGGCCCCCCCCCCCCCAAATTTTTATTTTAAAAGAAAAAAAGAAAAAATTCTCAGTTCATTTTTTTTATTATTTTACCTTTTTTAATAGCAATTTTTTTTTATATATATCCTTTCAAATTTGATTGATTGGTTCATCATATGTATAGTTATATGTATAGTTCATCATATGTATGTTACAGTGTATATAAGGGATTAATAAGTTTTTCTGGTTGCATTGTATTGGTGTTTTAATGATGACGTTAATATTTGAATTGCTTTTCGTTATTTGATAGTGTTCTAGGCTTCTACGCTTCAAATACCTAATTCTTGGTAAAATGATACTTTCACAATGATTCGTGATTTTTTTTTTATGTGTGTGTGTGTGTGTCAATTTTGGAAATTTTACGTCCACATCAGTGTTAGGGGGGCCCTATCCCGAGTTGTGCTTATAGTCAAGAATTTTCTAAATCGGGCCCTGCCGTCGTCTACTGGAATGTACAACTAGAGGGTTAATTGGAATAGTCTGTACCTAAATTTAAGAAAATTAAACTTTCCATTGATAAACCAAATCAAATTTAGTCCAGAAATAAGAATTTTTTTTTTCTACTCTTTCATTCAACAGGTCTTTGGAAGATTTATCAGTATCGTTAACATTGGTGCCACCTGTGTCCTATTCATCACGTTTAGCTGTTGGGCAACTGTCCCTTTGGGGCCCCGCTGTCCTTGACTCCGTGTTCATACTTTCACACGAGCTTTTTCATCCGTGTTCGGCTAGCACATAAAACTAGATCCTTCCACAAATATTTCCCAATCGCTGACAAAGGAGATGAGAGCCCCTTAGTGACCCCTCCCTGTTTACGATGCCGTGGTCGTCCACTCGCCTCTCATTTTTGCCCACTTTCTTCTCCTGCGGTCGGCCAATGGCCCCTGCAAACTCGCCCGCCGCCCCCCTTCCCCCACGTGACTTCCTAGCCTCGTGCCCAGGACGTTGACACCCTCTCTCTCTCTCTCTCTCTTGCTTATCACCATCTTGGCAGCGCCTTGGCGCGCTTTGTCCTCCCCAGCGTCCGTCGCCAAGAGAGATTGGGGGTTGCCGCGTTTTGGAATTTGTTGGAAAGAGAGAAGATCGTTTTTTGAGGTCAAGGTCTTTTTCTCCCGAGATCATTCGAGGAGAATGATCTGGACAGTGTCTGGGATATTTCTGTTTTTCTCCCTTCGGAGAGAGAGAAACACGGGTTTGGGGGCGCGTCAATAAGCACATAATGCTGGCGTCCACTGTGGTGTAAAAATAAGCCAAGTCGGGAGCCGGACGTTAAAAATATAGAGAGAAGGTTCGTTCGTTGTTGGAAATATATTCCACCATTTTGAGACTAAGAAGTAAAATTTCATGGTGTATACACGAAATTGAATTTTGCTCATACATACAGACAATTGTATTTTAAGTTAAAAATTATTATATGTTATCAATAATTGTTGAGTTTGGGTTAAAATGTAATCCAACGGATATAACCTCGTCTTTTGACATACCTAAATATTTTTTTAATTATTACATGTTGTCAATAATTGTTGAATTTGGGTTAAAATGTAATCCAAAAGATATAATCTGATCATTTTTCTAAATAATTTTTTAAAAAAATACTACTGTTTTTAATGTCAGTGTTGAATAATCTGCTAAGTTTATCTCGTCATTAGAGCTATATACATTATTATACTGCATTTTTTAATGTTAATATTGTTGTACTTTAAAAATGTATGTGTACGGTCATTTTTATATGCTTCTTATTCTGAAAATTAGGTCGCAGAAATTTTTATAGGCGTTAACGTGTGACAGTTTATTATATGTATTGCATATTATTACAGTATTTTATATGCAAGGCTATACCAATTAATTTAAAGTCGTTAATTTTTTACGAATACATTTTTATCGTCCACATTCCTTTCCTCTCTTGTTCTAATAAAATATTTTGAACTCAAAGTCGATGGCAATTTAATCGTTGCATACTACCTTTAGTAAAAACTTCTATACTAAAGATTTTTGCGGCTGAGTTTTATTCAAACGAACAAGATGATATAAAGAATGTTATCTATCTGTTCAAATGTAGAATAGGATTTAAGAACAGAAAAATTATAAATGACCGTAAAAAGTAAAATTATAAATGAAAAAAAAAGTATGATCGGCAAGTTCGCTGGTTTCGAGCGCTACATAATTATATATATATATATATATATATATTATAAACGTTTCATATACGCATGCTAGACGATGCCCAGAAACTGTCTAGCGTGCGTACATGAAGCATTTATAGTCCTCTATCATTAGACAGTGTTCTCTTCGGACAGTGTTCTTCTCGGAAGGCATCCCTTTATAGCTTATAATCCTCCTGTTGTCTTTTTCGCTGGTTTTGAGGACTATTACTTTTTTTTTAAATAAAAGATTATAATCGTAGCATGTACGTATGCCATACGATGCCCCAAAATTGTCTAGCTAGCGTGCGTGCGTATGTGCAACATTTATAGTCCCCCCCCCCCTTAGTTCTTCTCGGAAGGCATCCCTTCATAGCTTATATAGCCCCCACCCCCCTGTTGGTTTTTCATTAGCGAAACTGACAACGACAATCCTTGCTACACGCACTTAACACGAGTTGTTTTCGTTTCTAGCGAAGAACATTTCAAAACAGCCAACTGCTTGACAGTGCCAAATAAAGGCCAAGATCCTTGAATATTAAATAACTTGCACGATGCGGAGTTTTTATCACTAATGGTCCCGGAGAACGAGAAGACTTAACACATCAATCACTTTTCCTAAGGGCCCAAGCCAAGAGAAAAGAGTTTGAAGCCGCGCGAGAGAGTGCCTCCTCTGTGTCAAAGACCGGACAAGTTCGTTGACTTGGCTTGGCGTTCCTTTTTCGTCGAATTCCCTTCCCCCCTTGCCAGAAAGAGGAACGCAATACCGACAGATCGATGGCGAGCGGGGGGAATGATCTTGATTTCACAAAATTATAACCCTCTGTTTGGCAGCGATTAGTGGGTGGTCACGTGATGGGAGCTAAATTAGCACACATCTCGCCATGTTTTTTAAGGCTGAAGTTTTGTAAACACTGGGGACGGTCGCGTAGGGAACCGATCTGGTAGGCGAGGGGTCTTGCAAGAGCAGGGTGTTTGGGGGAGAATATTTGCTAGTGCTGGAAGCGATTTTTATTTTTAAACTTAAAACTGGGTTGTATTTTTAGAACAAATTCTTTAAATTATTCTATAAATTCTTTAATTCTTTAAATTCATAAATTATGTTTGTCCAAATTATTTCATATTTTTCTCAAACCAAAACAATTAGTTTTAACTTTTAGAAGTACTTTATAGTTAGCCGAAAGTAGTTAACTTATACTAGTGCATTTTTGTACATAAAAGGAAATGTTAAGCTTAAAGTTAACGAACCTTTTTAATAATATTTACCTTTCAACCTCTTAATTATTTGAAATTAGTCCCAAAATTATTAAAGATAATATTAATAAATAAATAATAAATAAATATTAAATAATAATAAATAAATATAATAAATAATAAATAATTAATAAATATTAATAAAGATAATATTAAATTATAAGATAGCTGAATATTTTTGCTAAATCCAAAATACACTGTCGTTATTAAAGAATTGTTAAATAATATTTAGCTTGATTTATAATATATTTTTGGTTTCTAATTAGATTGCTTTATTGCTGAAAATTTTAAAATATATTATTAAATAGGATTGTTTGTGATGAGGGCATATATATGCTTTAGTTACTAAAAAATTTGGACCCTTGAAATAATTTTTTATAGATTAAAGTAAAAAAAAACTTACTAAATTATATTAATACGCATTGTTTCCTTTTCCTTTTTAATAGATTTTTTCATTTTTTTTAAAAATTTATTCAAATTAACTTTAATAACACCTCTTGGTGACCATTTAAAACCTCGATTTTTTATGTATATTTTATATTATCGATTATATATTTAATATTTTCGAATATTTCATATACTTTTGATAGTTTTACGTTATATTTTTTTTTTACTCTTTATAATGGTTGAATTTTTACATCTTAGGAAGGAATAATGTGTTATATTAATATTGTTTTAGAATACAGTGTACATTCTCTACCGGTCACCCTTATTCGGGCCACCCCATCTAAACGCCCATGTTTGTTCAGAACCGATTCAAACTCCATAGAGCCAATGTTATGGAAGAAACCCCTATTTTCCACTTCCACCCCTCCTAACGGCCACTTTTTTTCCGAAACCATGACTGGCTGCCATAAAGAAGATTCACTATATACAGTTGGACCTCTAATTTAACGAACCTCTATTTTGCGAACTTTTCCTTGGAACCAAGAACGTTTTGCGAATTTCTTCGTAAAATAACCTCCAAATAGCGAAGTGCATTCTCTATTTAACGAACTTTTCTTGTGATTCAATAATTTTTTTCTCCGTATTTCTCAAAATATTTCTGAACATTTCAAACCTAATTCTTTCTTTTAAAACATTTACACAATTAACTTTCTTTTAACACATTCCGACGCGGATTACAGTTTGAAGAAAAATACGCTCTGAAGGGGTTTTGATGCATTGCAAAGATGCGAGACGTATTATGAGATAAAGCACTTTTTCAAACAAAAAACTCAGACAAAATTAACAAACTTTACCAATAATTAAATTTAAGGACGCCTGTGGTAATGTAAGCTTAAAATTACTTGTTATAATAAATACGATAATGTCATTAAAATTCATTAATTTTAATATAATTTTTTAAATTGAAAATACAGTGTATTCCGGACGTTTTGTTTTATTCTTTGTTTTCCTTGCAGATTTCTGTTTGCTGGGTAAGATATATAAAACAAATAGACATTAATTTACAAAATAAAGGGCGGTGAGTAATTCACTTTTATTAATGATATTAGTGTTATGAATTTAAAATTTGTCTTGAGTAGTTTAAAGTATTTTAAAGGTAAATCTCTATTTAACGATTTTTTCCATATAACGAACTTTTTTCGGGATTTAGCGACTTCGTTAAATAGAGGTCCGATTGATATATATTATGTATGTATGTATGTATTAGATATATAATATTATATATATATTATATACTCTATATAGACTATATATAGATATATATATATTATATATATATATATATATATAATACATATATATAGATACTATATATATATATATATATGTATATGTATCGTGTAAGTTTGGGGTTTTCAATATATATAGTATATATATAGTGAAACTCTTTAGCCATCCACTCCCGTCTAACGGCCATTTTTTTCGAAAACCATGACTGGCTACCATAAAGTCTACTATATATATATATATAAAAGACACAGTTGAAAGTGAAAAACCAGTATATGCTCAGAACCACAAGAGCCGGAACTAAAAATATGAAAGATAAGTGAAAAATAGGTTTTTGACACATCTTTTCATCAGATCGGAGCCGATACTGTCTAAAAACCAATGAATTGTTTCTAATAAGTATGATCTGAGCACTCTCGCTCTCTCTCTCTCTCTCTCTCTCTAATATTATATATACTATATATATATATTATATATAGATATATATATAATAATACACACATATATATATATATATATATATATATATATATAGACCACACACTATATATATATATATATATATATATATATATATATATCTAATAATAGAGAGAGAGAGAGATGAGAGAGAGAAGAGACAGAGAGAAACTTCTTAGCCGGCACTTTTTTTTGGAACCATGACTGGCCGCAACAGAGAAGTTTCACTCTATACACATCTGAAACGTAAACTAGCTGTCTCGTAAACAGATCGTAACCTACAGGAGAAAAATTTTAACTGTGAGACTGACAGCTGCGGTAGTAGGTGAGATTTGGCGGGTCACCCTACTGTTCGAAAACGCACCCATTATAGTGACACCGAAAAGCATACGGATAAACAAGGCCACTACTACGAACCGCATATTCCCAGCCCCACCGCAATTACGTCTTCTTACGAAACATAACACTTCCATCATCTCGGGCGCGAAACTACGTCACTTCGCCATTACGCAGCATTCCCGAACGTTGCATAATTAACTTAAAGTCATAATTGTAACACTCCCCAAGATCATCTAAATTTAAGACTGCCCTTCCCCAAACGAAAAAAGAAACCTGCAGGAAAAAAAAAAAGAAGTTATCTCTGTGGTGGCAACAACCCTTTCGCGAGCAGAAGGTCATGGCTTGCTCAACTCTGCTCAGAAGGGTTGAACGACAAACGAGGAATGAGAAAAAAAGCATGGAAAAAAAAGCAGTAGAGAGGAGAAGGGAAAAAAAGGGCCAGATTCTTGAGAAGGTTTATAGAATGAGGCGCTGGCTGAAGTCCAAATTTTTTTTTTTTCATATTTATGACTCCTTTTTAGTGTTTCAGGGAGTGGTGAGGCCGATTATGGGCCGTGCTTTATGGAAGTTTTCGTATGTTAATTTTCCATTCTCCTGGATTTTTTTCCTCTTCTGATTTCGCCTTTTATAAACTTTCTTTGGTTGTACACGCGAACTCAGTAGGAGGGGTTTTCTTTTCTGTATCTTACAGAGGTTAAAATCCTGCAGCTTTAAAAAAAACCTTAATTTTCTGTTATATAAAAATAACGAGAGTTGTGTTATTTGCTTTTTATTTTCTTCTTTGGGAGGGGGAGGCAGAATTCTTGCCCCCAGTAACTGATATTTCCAAGGTCCTCAACGGGATCTATCCGTGTTGTCCGTGTATTGTTTAACCTTTTCTTTACGGGGTGGGATAGCAGGTATCCCAAGAATACGGGTCCAAGAATGAATAATATATATATATATAATATATATTATATATATATACATATATTTATATATATATATATATAATATATATATATATATATATTACATATATTTATATATATATATCTATATATATATATATATATATAGATATATATATATATATATATATATATATTATATCTTCAATTGTGCAGAAGAGGCGTTATTTTATTTGTTTATAAATATTTTCTCCGGATGTGCCTCAAAATAGAACAGTAGACAAGAATCAGAAGAAAAGCGTACCTCATAGAGAACCTCATATTTGGATAAAATTTATGCCTTATTTGAGGTTCTCTAAATAATGCCTCAAAATAGCGCAATAGAGAAAAATCAGAAGAAGGGGTTCTCTAAACGTGCCTCAAAATAGCGCAATAGACAAAAATCAGAAGAAGAGGTTCTCTAAACGTGCCTGAAATAGTGCAATAGACAAAAATCAGAAGAAGAGTACCTCATAGAGAACCTCATATATGGATGAATATTTATGCCTAAGTGATAGTCTAGGGTTATTGTTTTTCATTGTGAAGGATTTGTCACTAATGCCCTCGAAGCCTAAAGGCTGTTTACAACATCCTTAAAAGTTGCGAAAGAGCATTCGGAACTAGCTGTTACATGTTATCAGTACTAATCATACTGATAAACAATGTAACAGCAGTAGTAATTAAACAGTTTTCACATTTAGTTTATTGCAATTCACGGCTGCGAATTGATCAGTTGACTTCAGTGTTCATCGGTTGAATCACAGATACGCAGTCATGAGGACCTAATTTTAGTGTAGAATCAACCCTTGTGTAGCAAAAGTTGACGGCAGCGCTTGCGCATAAGGTGATCTGCCTCTCGATTTCCATTCAAATTTTATGTGCATTAAGTACCACCTTCAGCGTGTTTATTCATCGCGCTTGCTCAATGGCTTCTCCTCGAGCAGTCGCTCACGTCAAGCATGTATGAAATATCGTCGCGTGGATGAAGAAGATAACAATAATAGAGCAATATTAAAAAAAAAGGATGGGTTGGAACAAGACTTTCATCGTCACCGTAGATTTTTCAGATATATACCTGCGCATTTTGCAACGCTGGGGGAGTCAATGTTCGCTTCTGACTCGTGGAATTCCCTTTGTTCGGTTTATTTGGAGCAAAGGGTTAGCATCCCCTGCTGTTTTGCAACCACTCGGAGACGAAGTGAAGTGAAGGGAGGGTGGCGCAATGATCTCGGCGTTTTAAGTCGCGCTGATTGCTCCATACATTTTGAGGGTTCAAGAATGGTCAATGCCGCCTTCAGAAATTGCGCCAGCGGTGTTATCATCGTCCCTCTAAACTTCCACCGCGGTTTGCGGAGGTTCAAATGGCTTTTCAAGTCTTTTAGGAGAGAAAATCAGGCAAGTAACATAAATCAAGACACTCTGGAGTAATCTGGCTGGATGCTTTAGAGCCAGGATGAAATATGTATTGGAGTTATCTTCGGCAGTTATTCTGTCAGTGTGTTTGAAGGTTGTGGAGGATTTTGGAGCTATCGAAACTGGTTTCATGAGTCTTTAGTTTGACGGGGTGACTGCACGAAAGTTGTACGCTGATATCTCGATCATCCGAACGTGAATTATCCGTTTGTTTTTATCCGTGTGCCACAAAAACGGATATTTGGATTCATTAGTTCATTCATTATCCCCGTGATGCTAATTAGTTCGTTAGCTGAATCCGGAGTTAAAGGCATGTCGTCTCATGTAAGAGTTTTGGGTTCCATATGGCACTACTGGATTATCCTGACTGAGGACAATCTTTTTATGAAAAAAAAATTAAATAATTGTAATTTTGTAAAAAGGAGGTATAGATGACTTTACGTCGATTCATGTTTAGCGATATCTCTAATTATATATGTAATATATTGCTGCAAAGGCGAGGGTTATGTCAACACGATGCCAACTAGGAACTAAAATTAGGACTGTTATATGCTCTAAGGTCATTATTTGCAACTCGAGGGCTAACAGACCAGGACCTGCATTTTAAAGCGAAATTATATAGCTCGCTGTGATTAAAGCTCGGCTGTTTATCATATGCGAGATAGAAAGTTATTCCAGGAATTTGATTCCTCCTTAATCTGAAAAGTCTAGAAAAAGGTTCTAGTTGCTCTCTTAAGCTAATGTGTATACAAGAATCTGTGTACATCGATCCTAAAACTTTTACTTGGTCCACGGAGTCCAGTATCACTGATCGAGCGTTCCCGAAAGAACCTCCTCGACCTTGGCACCCCTTTTTGAAATGCGATGTAGCGTGGCACTCTTCTTTATTTATTTATATATTCCCCATACCTGTGTTTGTTTGCGGGCTTGAGGGAGTTCCCCCGCCTGTACTGACATCATATGCAAATGCAGAGAGCGAGCGAGAGCGAATCCTTGATCTCGTTTACAATCGGGACTTCGGCTTCTCTCTCCGAATGAGTATGTATCGGGGTCATACGCCCGACGCAAGAATGGTGAAAGTGGACGAGCGTGGAGAGAGAACCGGGACACAAACGTTGGGAACGATCCGCCGGCCTCGCTGCTGTCTCGTGACACAGGTGCGTCTGAACGAGTCTGGAGGATTCAAGTCATTCAGCTGTTCGGCTCCAGGAGTGGAGAATGTGGTTCGGACTGTTCGCATTTTATAGGGGCTAGTGGGTGCCTCAGTGGTCTGGAAGACGGCCGTGAGTGTTCGACCGACAGTCTGGGGGTTCCGTGAGATTAGTTGGACAGTCTTACAGAGTTGGAAAAGGTGAATGATTCTGCTCTCAAGTTCATGGAAACCTTGCGGATGAACATGCTGGAAATTCTGAAAGAATCTTATTGTCTGTTGGACTAGTCAATAAAGAGTTTTGAGAATATCATATGTTGGTTATAATATCCCCTCTTCGGCGTTCAAAGACATGGAGGGGTTTACTGGACAACGCAAATACCTAACGTAATAGTCTAACGTAACGTAATAGCCCAACGTAAATAGTCTGAGGGTTCCTTGAGATTCGTTGGTCAGGTCTTAATAGAGCTGGAAAAGGCGAATGATTCTGCTCTCAAGTTCATGGAACCTTGCGGATGAACATGCTGGAAATTCTGAAAGAATCTTATTGTCTGTTGGACTAGTCAATAAAGAGTTTTGAGAATATCATATGTTGGTATAATATCCCCTCTTCGGCGTTCAAAGACATGGATGGGGTTTATTGGACAACGCAATACCTAACGTAATAGTCTAACGTAACGTAATAGCCCAACCGTAAATAGTCTGAGGTTCCTTGAGATTCGTGGTCAGTCTTAATAGAGCTGGAAAAGGCGAATGATTCTGCTCTCAAGTCATGGGAAACCTTGCGGATGAACATGCTGGAAATTCTGAAGAATCTATTGGTCTGTTGGATTATTCAATAAAGAGTTTTGGGAATATCATATGTTGGTTATAATATCCCCTCTTTGGCGTTCAAAGACATCGAGGGGTTTATTGGACAACGTAAAAACCCATGCCTTGGAATGAACATAGAGAGTGTCTCATTGTCTGTTGGACTTTCATGGAGGTTGATTGTATTCGGTTATCGGCGTTCCAAGATGTTCAGGATTTTATTAGACTGTTGTGCCTTGGAATGAACTTTTTAGAGATTCAGAATGTGCCCCATTATCTGTTGGATCTTCTTGCAGTTCTGAAAATATATAAGTTTGGCTGTATCCGCTGTTCGGAATTCAATGATGTTATAATTTCTATTTGACTATCTTGGATCCTAATCCTTGGAATAAGCATTTTGGAAGTCCAGAGAGTGTCTTATTGTCGATTGACTTTCCTCGAGTTTCTAAGTAACTTCACTACTATAATGTCATTTTAGAAGTTCAGTCTCCTTCAGAATGTGTCTTTGGAAAGTCGTACTTCGAAGGACACATTCGCTTCTTGATATTTTAAAAATATCAAATTTTGATAGCCTATCTACTCTCTGAGGTTCAGGGTTCTTAGGACTATCTCATATTTATTTTATTGGATTATTGGACTTGATTGGATTTTATTTGACTCTCTCATAACCTTCAAAGATACACATAAGTCTCTTAGACTGTGTATCAAGATGTTTCAGATTTTCCTGTAAACATTCTAAGATTTCAAAATGCCTTAAACCATCAATGGAATATCATTGGACGACGAAAAGACAGTATAGGGGGCTGAAAAAGCGTGTTAGCAATCTATATGTTCGAAGAAGTCTAGGCGACTATTAAACTATCTAGAGGTCTGGAAACTGCGACTACATAATATGAGGATTACACATACCAAAATTATTAGCATTTTGCATTGAAGTTTTAATGTTCTCTGCTGTTTTATCATGAAAAATATATGTTTTCCCTACAAAAATGGAAAGAAGTAAGTATGTGTAAATATACACGTCCCTATACGTTAAGAAAAAAAAATCTCAATATTCCTAAAACATGTTCGCATGAAGAGCAGAGTTTGTTTATCATAAATATATTATTCATTAAACCGAAGCCTTTAAATCTATTTTGTTCCGTATATCAGTTACGTAATACGCATCACTTTAGCGACAGCAGAGCCATGTTGGTGGATATGTCCACCAAATGAACCTCTTCTGTTTACTACAAGCAAATACACCTTCCCCATCCGTTTCCGAAGAGAAAGAGGGTATACGCGTCATGTTCTTCCCGTCACATCCAGGGACAACGGGCCGTCACAAATTGGCCTAAGTTTTACACTTTCCCTCTCCGCGCGGTTTAACGACTCTGCCATTGTAGCTGGAGGATGTACCGATCGCAATTTGGGTCATACGCCCGATCCAGAGGCTGAAGTAAGTGGTGGACGTACATCGTGAAAGTGGGACAGATTTGGATAGTGCTCGCGTGATGCCGGGGAAGGGGAGGAAAAAGAAAAGTTACATGTTCTTGGTCTCGTGAGGACGTTTCAAGTCCTTTCGAGTTGTTACTTGAACTTGACTGGATATCGTGCGTTTGAAATCGTCAGCTTTTTTCTTCTTTTTCTATCGGACTTGTTACGCGCGCGAACGATGATAGATTGATATCGTTTGAAGGATTAATGATTACAAGAACTTTTTATATACAACGTTTTTAAATTTTCTGTTGAATCATATAAATTTGACAATTTTACGTATTAATAAATACTTTTTAAAAATTATTTCGATGAATTATCTCATCAACTTGAAAGAAAATTATCAAATCAGTAATAAAGAGAGCAATTATAAGAAATTTTCAAACAACAAAATGAACTGAAATGAATCCAATTCTGATTAAAGTGGCTAAAGTATTTAAAAATGCATTGTCATCGTGTTCTGAGCTATTCTAAAGTTTCAAATGTCTAGCTAGTCGGGAAGTTAGTTAAAAATCGATTGTAAGAGTTGTACTGGACAAACAAGAAAGCGAGTTAATAAAAACATGGTAATAAAAAAAAGAAATCGTTTTGCTGGTTACTTACGCAAAAGATTAAATTCGCGAGTGGCATTAAAATTTTGCTGAAATTTTCTTTTATAAATAATTTTCTTTTGTAATCAGGTCTTGACTTGAGACTCAAGACATGCAGTACAGTTGGGATTAGCTTAAGGGCGATTTAGCTACAGAGGGAGGGGAGCAGAACTGTAATGGAATATAGCTGTTTATTTTTACAAATCGCATAGCCTGTGGGTTCCAGTCTCATTGTCGTCATAAATTATTTAGCCGTTCGGAATCGACTTTAAACGTTAGGTTCCTGTCTAATTAGCCTTTGTATACCAAAAGTTGATTTTAGCGCTCGCAGCCAACTATTTTTATAAAGAATTTTTGATGGTTTCAAATAATTAAAAATTAGATTGTAAATAGTAAAATAAATGTGCTACGGCCATTTTCTTCAAACAGTGGCTTGTCACGATGGAGACCATTTCCAGAAATGACGGTAATCCTCCTGCGTGATTAGGATTTGTCAGGATCATTGTTAGGATCATTTGTAGGATCATTTCTTTTCAAAGACTGATTTTGCCACAACTGAGAGCATTACCTAAAATGCGGCAGTCTAGATATCAGGTAAAATTTGAATATATGTAAACGGATGACAAACTGTGCGTGTGTGTATATATATATATAATATAGGTATATATAATATATATACTATATATATAGATATATATACACACATACATATATATATATACATATATATATACATACATATACATACATATATATATACATCTATATATATATATATATATACATATATATATTATATACATTATATAGTATCTATAATCTATATATATATAAGATAACACACATATACATTACATTATATATAGACATACTACATACTATATTATATACCTACATTATATATATATATATATATATACTAACATATATATATATACATACCATATATATATATATATATACATACATACTATATATATATATATACATACATATATATATATATATACATACATATATATATATATACATACATATATATATATATATATACATACCTATATATATATATACATACATATATATATACATATATATATATATAATATATATATATATATATATATTAATATATATATATATATATATATATATATAAGAATAAAAACTCGTCTCATTTTAAATTTAAACTCATTTAATTTTTAGGCTATGAAAACAAAATACGACCGGGCTTTTTGGGGAGGGGAAATTGCCCTATTGCTCCCCCCTTGGAGCCGCCAACGACACTGTAAAGCTTTAACTGTATCCCATGAAATTATATAACACTGAAATCTAGACCATAGAGAAGCTTCATTGAAGGAAATTTCTGTGTTCTGTATTTCATGAAAGTGACATTACGTTGTCTAGTGAAGATATTCTTAAGTATTTTTAGGTACCCCTTAATAACTGAGGCCCCCTATAGCACCTTGCTTCCCTCCCTTATCGCCCCAAGCCGACCAAGTTCTGGAGTTACCAGGAATTTGGGCCCCGAGTGGTAGGGCCCCAGCTTAGTTGCCAGGCTTGCGATGTGAATGGTGATTTCGTATAGGTGTAAGGAATCGTACCACCATCTCAAGGTCCCTGTAGCGTGGCTGCACCTTGCACCCCCTCGTAATCGCCTGTGATGGTTCCAAAAAGCTGCACCACCCTAACGGTCCTCTCTCTCTCTTCTTGAGCTCGCATTTTACGACCAAGGTCAAAAAGCTCCGGCTTTATTTCTCCCAGGGCCCGGCGAGTTGAACGCTCTCGCGCGGCGAGCGTCCAAGTCGCTCGGTCGTTCCAATAGCCAGGGTGCTTCGAACCCCGAAGAAAATCGTCTGCCGGTGACCTTGGCGGGATGACACACTGATCGAGAGAGAAAGGGAGAGAACCGAGGCAGGTCGGGAGAAGATCGGGGATTCTTCGGGTTGCAACGACGCGATCGGGGCCTCCGCGGCAATAGAAAGGAAAGGATTATGCGAAAAGGAGGGGGGGTAGAGGCCAACAGAGCATAGCTTTGGTGGTGAGTTTTGCAGGTGAAAATTGTCTGAGAGTCCACGATTCGCCACATTTTTAACGGATGCTCGTCTATTTGACTCTTTAAGGGGGCACTAGGTTAGAATGTTCAGAGACTGGTTTTCGTTGAACCTCTGTCAAGAAGAGGGACATTTAAGTTGGAAAATCTGATTTTCATGTGTGGGTTTGGATTGTATTGTATAAAGATGATTAAATTCAGAAATATTATGTATTTTTGTTTGGGGCAATTTTGTTTAACCTTTAGCTTACGGGGCTCATTTTTCCGATCCCCTCTTTAGAATGGGAAATTTCATACCCCCTTTGTAAGAACGGCCATTAAGGGGTTATATATATATATATATATATATATATATATATATATATGTATGTATATACAGTTGACTCTCTTTTTAACGACGCTCTACTTAACGGACGATCTCTATTTAAAGACGATATTTCCCAGTTCCGGCCCCTCCGACGTTATGGGAAATGTACTTTTTCACAAATTCTGGTTTAAGGGCGATCTCTACTTAAGGACTATTTTTCACGGTCCCTTGAAAGTCGTTACACAGAGAGCCAACTGTATATATATATATATATATTATATATATATATATATATATATATATATATATATATATATATATATATATATAAATAAGAATAAGATGAAAGAGGAAAACCAGTAATAGCTCTAAAGCTACTTGAAGCCAGGAACATCCAACATGTAAAGAAAAGTATGAATAAGGTTTTTGACAGCATTTCTTCATCAGCGGTGTCAATACTGTCTAAAAACCAATGGATTGTTTCTGATGAGTATGATCTATTAAATAAACACACTCAGACACCGTACAATCTATTATTAACAGAGAATTGAATAATAAATGAATTAAGTTTGAATAAAAGTACTTAACCAAGAACACCAAGCCTGGCGCTAGTCAGAGTGGAAGTTAAGAACTTGTAACCGCAAGATGACTGACGTCATATAACTTGCAACAATTGAGGTAGTGGACACTCAGTTACAGACTTACTTAGGTTACCATATTTAAGACTATTATTCCTTTATTTATTTAGTTTTTATTATTGTTACTACTATGAGTTAATTATTTTTTTATTTTTCTTATGATTTTTATTTTTGTTTTTAGTAGTTATTATTTTTATTTTAACCTATTGTTATGTTTAACTTATTAATGCAACAGAACAAACTATTCATTAAACAAAAACAACCAATTATGTTTTTGGATAGACTTACTGGGTAATTATTACGAGTTAGCACAGCTTTCAAGTCTATAATATGCTTAATCCTATTGTCTTTAGAACATAGCCTATTTATACGAACTAACTGATTACAATAATGTTATTAAAAACAGATTTATGTAACAGGTTAGATAATTTGAAATTTAACAATATTAAAATTATAGTCAGATCTTTTGTCGTATAAGTCAAAAGTAAATTTATTGTTAGTACTTAATTTAATATTAATATCTAGAAAGTTTACATTAATATTATCATGGCTACTTTTAATTAGTTCCAAATTAGGAGGGTAAAAATTTAAGTCTATAGGGTATTACTTTTATTAATTACTATTATATCATCTATATATCTAAATATATTGTAATTGCTATTTTCTATATTATTAATTTCAAAATAATATAAGTATAAATTAGCTAGCATACTTGAAGCATTACCACCTTGTGGTACACCTTTGCCTGTAAGTATATACTATTATTATGAACTATGTAATATATATATATATATATATTCATTTTGGGCCCGTATTCTTGGGATACATGCTATCCCACCCTGTAAGAAAAGGTTAAAGGAATGAAGATATCGCACTTCTGCTAAAAGAGTGTTACATCTCAAAATAGTCATATTTTCAGGGAGAGCTATTTCATTTCTTCTTTAGCTTTTTCTGAAAATATGGCTATTTTGAAATGTAACACTAGCAGAGGATTTGAATATTTCAAGCAATTTTGGGGGGATTTGCTATTAATGTTAAATTGTAATATGTATAAAGTTTATTAAAGCGAAGATTATGTATGCTTCATAGGGGTTAAATTAGTTAAATTTTGGCCGAATTTTCGCTCCAAATGTATGAAAGACTGTCGACTTTCGTTGGCGAATAAACTAAAATTGACGGTTCACGAGGTGCCGATACAAAAGTGCGTGTGTATGGGCAAATATTTATTTATTTCACATCCTGCTGTGGATTCAATAGCTATATACGTGCAGACGGAGTTTCAATAATAAAATCTGTAGGGAAAATTTATGACAAAAGAACGCATATTTCGCAGAATTTGTTTATACGCGTATGATTGAAATGGACTCCCGCTGATTAAAGTCATAAAATAATAATTCCAGTATCTAAATGAGATTTCCCTTTTTTTTCCATATTTCTGCAGTAAGTGAACGTCCGACCTCTAACAAACACCAGGGTCTTTGACACAACACTTCTTGGTAAAACTCGGGCACCATTATTTGGTCAGTGGCGTTGGTTGCCAGGGAGACGGGGGTGCTCACGTATTGCCGTGAAAGGGCAGTTTCCTTGTACGATAGGGCACGCTAGCTTTATGTCGCCCCGTGGAGCTGTTATTTTATAAATTAATCTTTTCTTGTTTCTTCCGTTTTAGCGAAACTGACTGATTGCTAATTCTTCGTTTCTATTTGCAAATTGGGGGAGCACAGCAGAAAATCGTTTTGGCGTTGTCACGACTTTTCCCGGTTCGGAAAGTTTTGAAACTGATTTCAAAGCTCGTCTAATCAGTAATGTTATTGCGTGTACATAAGATATGGGCAAAAACAGTTAGTGCGATAATTTGGTTTTACTGTGGTTATTTCCTAAGATTAAAAACTTTGCTTCAAAAATAAATCTAAAAGGAGTTTTTAACGAAGATCTGTGAGATGATCTTGAGGATTTTCCTTTGTCAGAAAATTTGAAAGTGGGTTGCGTCCAGTAAAGTTTGAGAACCACTGCTCAAGGGATCAAAATGTTTGTTGTTTGTTTACCAGTGCAGGGCACTTGTCCAAGGGGCGACATCTGTATACGCCGTATTCTCCCCACCTCCCTGACTTCGTAGACGGACTCTCCGGTCTACAGATTTGTTGTTGTTGTTGCTGCTGCTTATGCACTTGACCGACATTAACTCATATCAAGTCCCGAAGGCTACGGGCGATGAAGGTGCGGCTCTGTTTTGAATTAGCACCACAAGGGTCTGAGTCCGACTTGGCTAAATGACCGGTCTCGTAATTTTGAACCGAGTCAAGTGACGAGACCGGAACACTTGACCCCGCAGCTCCAGAGGTAAATTTGAGAACTTGGAAAACATTGCACCCTCTCCCTATTTTACGTGGCCCGGCGACCATTGGTGAACACTGCGGTGGATTTGCAGAGACGAGCATCGAACCAGGGACCTTCAGATCACTGGCCCACTGCTCTTGCCAACTGGGCCATCGCGCCCATGGTCTACAGATTCAACGTGCCCATATCCGGCCTAGACACAAAGATATTTTATGGCGTTCGTCGGGGTTCGAACCCTAGCTCCAAACCCAACTCGCTACCACTAGGCTACCTCGTCCCTCCAAGAGAACAAAATTGGTGGCAATAAATGGCGTCCACAATTAGGTGTTTAGTACAGACCCGTTGCTTTTAATTGACGCGCGAAAAATCATCCATCTCTCTTTGAACTTGGCAGTTGGAAGCTCCATCCCGCATGCCTGTCCGTATGTCCTTGCTCCTGGAAGGGTTAACGGTTATGAGTTACTCTATCCTTGAATCAACTACCGCAACTGATGTTGTCCAAGGCTATGAAGCTCCTTTCGACGAGCCAGCCAGCTTACTTCCATCGACCGCGGGCGAAAGTTAAGAGAGTTTGGCCTTGGGTTCTCCCGCTCCCTTGAACTTGCGAGAAATGTGTAACATTTTGTTTTGTCTCTTCTTCGGGCAAGGAAATTGGGATGGCTTCTGAAGTGAGATGTTTGCGAATGCAAGGTCGAGTTGGAAGGTAGAGGTATGTGTGTGGGGGGGAAATTTTGTAATATGTTGCGATGTTTTGAACTTGGGTTCGCCCTCGTTTTCTGGGGTGCTGCGTATAGGAAAGGGGTTGGAGACGGCGCAAGGCAAAGGAGAATTTAAGGCAAAATAAACTGATCTGACATTGCTCTCTCAGACTTGCCTTTCATTCACCTGCACACAGGGATTTTTTAATATCATATTTTTTTCAGAAGGGAGCAAACAAATAATTGAAAAGTAACTAATGTGTTTATCTATCAGTTATTGATATGCATAAACACTCGAATGTTTGTTGATTAATTCAACATCAACGATTAAAAAAGTATAGAGACTTTATCCTCATAAGCCTTGTTTAGACTTTTATCTCTTTAAATACTTATATCTCTCTTTCTCTCCCCCTCCCTCTGTACAGATATATATACAGTGCCGTAACTAGGCAGGTGCAACAAGGGCACCCACCCAGGGCCAACTTCGAAGGGGGGGGGGCAAAGTGCTGTATGTGTTTTATTATTTTCTCAAATCTAATTAATTAAGGGGCCCAGTGGCGCACCCAGTGGGTGGTCCAAGGGGCCCTGGCTCCCCAAAGAAATTGCATTATAAATATTTTTATCCGTTCAACTCGTCCCCCCCCCCAAGATTAAATCCTGGGTGCGCCACTGAAGGGGCCCAAATACAAATTCTTGCCCAGGGCACAGGAATGACTAGTTACGGCATTATATATATATATATATATATATATATATATATATATATATATATATATATATATATATATATAAGGAGAGAGAGACAGACAGATAGATAGATATGTATATATTTGCTATTTACTTCCTTGTGGCCCAGTGTTCTTTTTTCACGGTCAAGCTTGGCAACCTGCTGGGAGTGGGAATCGAACCTACGACCCCCTGGACTTTTAAGGCCAACATTCTGAGCCCTTGACCATACAGAAATAATAATCAAAAGGTCTATAGAATGTTATCGTTTGATTATTATCCCTTACTTTTGCATCCCCTTCTCATCTTCTGTAATGGCTAAAACTTTTTTTTTTATTATTATACTGATGAAACAGTAGATATTTTATTTAGTTTAAATTTTATTTATTTCTCACAATCATTTTGTTCCCGCCTACGAATATACATTTTTTATTATTCATTTCCTCTCTGCAAAAGCCTGTCAAAAATGAACAGTTACCTTAGCAATAATCGCTCCCTTGTTTGTATACCTGGATCAACCTGACCAGGCCCTGTGTTTATTTACAGTGTTCCAAAAATGTCGGCCAGATCCCCTCCGCACCACCACGCGTTCTCTCTCTCTCTCTCTCCCCATGTCCTTGGTCGCAGTGAAGGGTTAACGGTTCGAGCCTCCTCTGCCCTTGAACAGTTTCGTTGATCCTTGGCCAAGAGAAGGCACACGTAATCAGCCTGCTCACAGATAACAAAACCCAGCTTTTTCAAGGTTGGCTCTCTTTTTAGCGAGTTGCCGAGCGTTTGTTTTGGCATCCCATGCGGGACTCGCATTTTCCCCCAAGTTTGCCAGGGAAGTTTGCTTGGGACCGAGCATTCTGTCAAGTCATTCCCTAAGCCGATAGGCTGCCATGGGGCTGCGATATTCACACTTTTCGTAACTTGCTTAAATGAAGGTTCAGGTGTATCAAAATTATTCGTATTTTTTTTAGTGCGAAAAAATGGATTTAAAAAATATTTATTTTAACACTCTACACCCCCTTAAAAATATAAAAATAAAATTTAGGATTAGCACTGGTGCGATTAAATCTATCTATACATATTAAGTACTGTACTTATTTAAGTACCAATTTTTGAAGGACTCCGCCTAAACACACACGGATATATATATATATCGCTACAAAAAGTAAAATCTTCATTAATTTCTAAAAAATGTTTAATCATAACATGTAAAAAAATATATACTCAGAAACAGTATTCCAAAATATAACTACCTTTTTATCCTTTATATATATATATATATATATATATATATATATATATATATATATATTTTAATTTTTAAATTTTTTGTCCATACCAAGAAAATGATAAAAGGGAAGTTATATTTAAAGTATATTTTTGAATCCATAAGGAATTTTTTTTTCAATATTTTAATACGTTTCTACGGAACAGAATAATAGGTAAATATAACTAATTAAAGAAAAATGTGTACAGTATGTTTGTATTGTTATCTCAGTTAGACAATGCATTACAATTTAAATTGCTTATTCTTAAAGCCAGTAGTAACTAATATATCAATATTCGTAAATCAAAGACTAGAATGACTCTCAATTACTACTATATTACTTTCATTTGTCCCTTAAAATAAAAGGTCCACTTTATACGATTTAAAATTATTTTACATCTAAACATACATACGACTTTTAAAATTTATAACTTTAAAAAAATTGGTCGATAAAAAAACAAAAAATCTTATAGTCGAGTTGGTAAAAATTTGAAAGTTTTCAGTAAATTGTAAAATAAATTTAAATATATTTTAAATTATATAATTCTATTCTAAAAATCTGTCCTTAAAGATGCGATGGATTAAACTATTTTTAAATAAATATTTTCCTTTTTTTAAAAAATGTTGCAATTAATGGAAAGTGTAGCTAGATCTGTTGTGTACAAAGTTAAAAACATCTTGCTTGGTTTTGATACTGATGATTAGCTTGACGTACGCAAAAATTTAAAAGATATACTTTCAGGGCCGCCCAGAGGGGGGGGGCAACTGGGACACTTTGCCCCAGGCCCGCAACTGCCGGAGGGGCCCAAAAAAATTTTTTTTATATTTATTTATTAGATTTCCTCCGAAAGAAAATTCTGAAACTTGTACCGTACTTCAAAATTCAAAATAATCTCCCTCAAAAAAAAAAAATATATATATATATTCGATTAATCAGATTTCTCTTACTACAAAATAGTCTTCTGAAAAATAGTCTTGGGACCCCCAACAGAAGTTTGCCCCAGGCCCCGTAAAGACTCTGGGCGGCCCTGTATATTTTACAGCAGAGGCAAATATGTAAAACCAATTATATATATATATATATATATATATATATATATATATATATATATATATATATATATATATATATATATATATAGAGAGAGAGAGAGAGAGAGAGAGAGAGAACAAGGTAAAATGGCAGTTATATTTGAAATATTGTTCCTGAATATATTTTTTTTCATAGTTCAATTAAAAAATTTTAAAAATTAGTAAAGATTGTATTTTTTGTGACGATATATATATATATATATATATATATTCATTTGAAAAAAATATTACAAAGAGTAATATTAATAAAACTCTTATACAATAAAAAAGTAATGCGAGAACTCTTTTTAAATATTTTAAGTATAATCAGTTGAAATAATTATATACTAAATCTTATTAAAAGAAATTTTTTTAATTTTAATATTTGAAAAAAATATTAAAACAAGTCCTAAACCACACGTCTAAGTCAAAAACGTCTTGTTTAATTTTTACACAGAACACAACACTAAACCTAATTAACATAATGTGGTGTTTAAACGCACTTGTTTTTTCGAATGCGAGGCAAAATTTTTCGAATCTAAAAATTATCGATTTCTGTGTTTACTTCGAACCGAATCCGGTTATTGTATCATGAAGAGGATAAATTAAGTAACAAAAGTATAGAACAGTAATGTATTAAGAAATATTTCTGTTTTAAATAAAGCAGAGAGTAAAAAACGCCTTCCTCTACGGAAATGATAAAGGAATCGTACGATAAACTTCCCTTTTTATGAAGGCAGTCGTAGCAACGCCTGTAAATGCGTATTTCTTGTTGCTTGCATCCTGCCGCAGAGAAAACAAGTGCCCGCGCGTGGGGGAGAATTTTTCACCGAGCGTATTGGCTTATTCTGGAAAAGGAAAAAATGTGATTTCAGGTTTTGATGTGTACATTTCCTTTGAGCTTTCACGGGTAGAAATCGCTTAACAGTTTTTTTTTTGTTGTTTTTTTTTTTTTTTTTTTTTTTGCGGTTTTTATTAGTTCGTGGTCAAAACCGCTCGATTCTCGTCGAACATATTGAGATGTCGTATTCCATGTAATTAGTAACAGTAATTTGAAGGAAAAAATATCTGGTATTTTCCAGTTTTTAAATATTCCCCTAACTATAGGTGACATTTGAATTGTGTAGATAGGAGATTTTTGAATTTTAAAATTTGATTTTTGTTTGTCTGTTGTTGCTGTATCAGAATTTATTTTTTACGCAGTTTATTCCCTATTTCAGAGATTTTGTGTATATCAGTAAATGGGTACTTTCAGTTATACAGTGTACACGATAATGTTGTCGCTATATTCAAACTTCGGATTTATTTTTTTTTTAATTTATATTTTTAATTTATTTTTATTTATTTATTTATTACTTTGCTCTTGAAAACTGATAAAAATATTCATTAGAAACAAATATTTCTTGAGGTTAAAATATTCGTGTAAATAATTTTTTTTCTTTGGGTACATCTGTTGTTTAATCCTCTTTATCAACAATAATTATTTTATTTTCTAACTGTCGAAAACCGGATTTTATTTTTAATTTTTTTAACAACGTTTCATTTCGAAAGTCCCCTAATCATTATGCCGACCACAAATCAGTTCCATCACGTGCAGAGAGTTACTCAATATTCTCCATTAAGTTTTGAAATAAAGACCTTTATTTTCCTCCTTGAGAGCGATTCTCACATCTTTCCTCTAGCAGGATTTCGTAATATGGCTATTTCGCATCGACTTTCCTTTTGTGCTTCTACGGTTTTGTCAATTAACTCTGAGCCCAGGTTCAAGGTTCATATGCCTCAGGCAAAAGGTCGTTCAACTTCGACTAACGAGTAATCGTCCATTAATACTATCTATCGAGGTGGGGGGATGATTTATTTTTAAAAAAAGTACCACGTAATACGCATCGCTAACAAAATCAGTTCTTTTTACGAAGATTGCATTCTATTATTTACTTCCTGCGCTTACTACTAAACTGTGAGGCGTTTGAAATCAAAACACCCAAACTCTGACTGACACAAAACAACATCGAATCATCTACCAGAAAAATCCCTGAAAAAAAATCGAGAGTGTTGTTGACTTTCGCCAAGCCCGATCGCCAAGCCAGCTCTGACACACTGCTGCCTGTGACTCGGTCATTGAACCTCCCTGCTTGTAGGCGGAGCCACTTTTACCCATCTTCCAATCAACGGAAGCTTCGCGCTTCCGAGCCGCTCTCCCATTGGTCCACCGGAAGCTCCACGCTAGCCGCACGGGAAGCCGAATCCTGTGTTTGAACTTGAGGCACTCTTGCTAGATTCTGGTCTGTACCGGTTTATTCACCACACCTGGGCGAACATTCGAATAGACTACCCCCGGCAGACGACTTTCGCTGTCAGTCGAGACCTTGAAACAGAGCTGTTCGTTTGTTCCATGACACTTTCGGCTATGTTCGAATCGAGTGTATCTACTGTATATCTCTCATTGGATATTCTTATTTTGGACATCACTGGAGTTATATTTTGCTAGTGTTATACCGAATAATCTTATATTTTTATACAAAGACTTGGATTTTTATTTATACCTTCAAAATGATTCTAAGTGAGAAAGACTTGCAACTTCTTAGTTCTTTGCCTGCCTGTGTGCCTGAGGAGAAGAGGGAAATTGATTTGAAAATAGGTGAATATGGACCTTGTTTACTTTTACTCTTGGATGTACCGGCGAATATCATTGAGCCTCCAATGCCATGTAATTTCTGTGTGCCCCTAAAAACCTTAAGCTCTAACTTTTACTGAAAACCCATCCCGTATAGAGTAAATAGTATGATTTTAAAGTAATGTTAAAATGAATCCAGTAGCTTATTGCCTGCTTTACCAAAGAATATTTTAACCTTTGAATATTGTCTGTTTATATATGTTGCCAGAGTGTTAAAAACAAAGTAATCAAATAAAATTATCTAATTTCTTGTGCCGCAAAGAACCTCTAGATAGTATTATAACAAATTAATAAGTCCATAATTTTTTCTGTTAATATATTTAATATGTGATTCTGTTAAAAAAATCTTTGTAGGTTTTAAACCCTTTAAAGTACTGAAGAATTTTGTGATTTTTTTAGAAACACAATTTGATTCCATTTTGTGTATATTTCTTCTCAATACATTTGCTTTATAAATTTGTAATAAAAAATACAGAAAAGTAGAAATGACATAAAATGATACGTTTTAACATTACTACTTTGTTTAGTTGTTAAGCCCCCCCTAAAAAATTGTATATGTTTAACATCTCCAGAAGGTACATCCAGATCATAAAAGGCTTTTTTAGTATTATATATTTGTTGATTGAATGTATCTTTCTTGTTACCCACTGACAACTGTTAACTCTTAATTGTACAACATTCTTGACTGCACACAATTAATGCCTCCACACTGTAAATATGTGCCCTATGCCTTATATTAATTTATTTGTTAAAGTATCAGAATCCATTTCTACCCTAGTAAATAGTGACTGTAAGATTGTTTAATAATGCGTTGAAGAGAAGAGTATTGCGTAATTGTTTCGATAGTCTTTAAATGTCCTCTCCTTGTTTGACAACGGGCGTCGCCATTACTGGGCGCGCGCGGCATGCCGGGAGTTCAGCGCGCTCTCCAAGGTCAATGGCCGGATACGCAGCGTTTCCATGGAGACGCTGTTGCCAAGGGAACCAATATGGCGGCCTGCGATAAAAGGCAGCATATGACACAAACTTTTCTTATGCCCCCTCCTAGCTGAGATTTGACCTATTAAGGTGACTGACCTATTGATATTTGAAGCTGTTGTTGTTTCTATCGAAAAGCTATTTTCTAACTGATAAAGTATTTAGCACAAAAATAAAGAGAAATAAATTCACGGGGGCTATTGACCTGTTAGTGTAACACTTCATACTGATAAGATTTCATTTTTGGAAAGATAAAGTGTTTGGACAAGAAAGAGTTACTTGATATAGGCTGATTTAACTTCATCCTGTTCCTATTTTTCGTATCTTATGTAAAGAAAATATTACATAATGCCTTCAGATAAATTTTTAACTTCCTCACTCTAAAAAGGATCTAATATTTTGGTGAATAGTAATACCATAATTAACTGATATCTTAATATAAATCCCAGAGTTTTTGTAATATTCTTTCTTAATGTGATATGTACAAAGATTTCGCTTCACCACGCGAGTGCATAATTCAATTCATTAATAATATGTATGAATTCAATCGTTCAATACGTTAATAATTTTATATGTTTACTATTCAACTGATATAATGTTAGGTAGAAGGGTATTTTTGTATTTTTATTGTAATGTATATTGATAGTTTTTCACCTTATTAATGTTATGCACACAACTGATGTATAATTCTAAAGCATGTGTTTTAAATCAAAAAACGTTAGTGTTGTGTTGACAGTTAAATATAATTTACAAACACGTTAGCAGCCTTTAAAGTGTGCTATTTTAAAAAAAAAATTAACCCCCCCCCCCAACCAATTTTATTCTCTGTTGGCAGTACTTTTATTTATAGGCAAAATACTTTAAATGTAATCTATTATCAACAAAACTGCATCCGAGATATAAACTTGCGTTTGATTTAAACTATGTTATGTCATTTTACATTCTCTGTCCCGCAACAAAATTACTAAGTATGATGACTTAGTAAATTACTGAGTTCACTACTATTTACTAAATATACATCGGGAATTTTTCCCCTTCATTTTACAGTACAAAAATGATATTTTACCATGTAAAATCGTACGAAAGTAATTATTCCCCTCCCCCTAAAAAAGCTAGTGGGCGGGAAAGGGAGGGGTTACTTAATTTGACTTAAATATTGAATAAGGAATTTCATTGCTTGTTTTCGAAATTTTATGCCCATAATCATTACCTTCTACAAATCGTCTGATAGATTGTTACTGCATATTTACATCATCGCCTTCATGATCTCGAATTTCAGTAGCCGTTAGAAACAAAGGCAAATTTCTGACCAAACCCCTCTCTCTCGGGAAGACGTCACGCGGCTGGTCAGGCCGCTCGCGGTGCCCACTTTGACGTCATCGCTTGTAGGTCAGGCACGTTAGGAGAGGAAGGAACAAAGGAGAGTTCACCGGGTATTGCGTAATTGCAGCACAACCATAGACCTTCGGGAGTAGGCGGGCTGTAACCCGTTTATTTGAACTTGAAAAACCGAATTGTGCGGCAGGAGAGTAATTACTGGCGTCATCGGTCGGAGTTTTTTCTTCTTCTTCTGTTTCTTCTCTTTTGTCACAGGCTAGAGAGTTGCAGGACTCTTCTCGGTATAGAAAATGCTGAATATGCAGCGGCGTGTCTAATGGATGCGTCATAACTGCGGCTTTTATTTGCATCGTGAATTATATAAGTCTGGGAGGAAGTTCTTAAAACACGCGTTTTTACACGAGACTTGGAGGAGGAGGAAAATGGTGAAGAAGTGCTGGGAGATTTTTACCGGTTCGTGTCCCTTGCTTAGGATCTATTTAAACTGATGTAAATATGTAGTTTGTTATAATTGAAAGTTTTGTACAAAGAGTAGTTTTTAAAGTCCGATTTAATGTGTGCAAATTAAGTATCAGATTCCCAAATTATGCGTCAAATATCACTTTTTTGTCCGTGAAATTTTCTAACTCAAAGTTTAATATTTTGCTTGTTTTGATTTCGCTCTGTATAGTGTTGATAGTCCAAAATTTTATTAATGTTGAAAATTTAATCCATATTCAAAATATGTATTAAACAATTAATAAGTATTTTCAGAGCTAAAACTGAACAAAATGTTACTAATAAAATTTATTTGAATATTTATTCATCGTTCTGGTCAAGTTGAGTGGATAAAAAATTCATGATCTCGTGTTCCTGAATACTTTTTCCAGCATTTAAATTTTGCGTTTTAAGTACCGCCATAATGTTATAGTACCACAAGAATGTTATTATGTCATATGCGTTTTATATTATGTATCTTTAGTTGTAGCATCTACAATTTTTTTTTCCATTCTCTATTCACTTGTAATGATGTCATATAGCAGAATTTAGAAGCGCTAATGGTCATAACTTGTTGCTGTAAAATTTAGTCCATATTCAAAATATGTATAATATTATTACTAAATGTTATAATTAATCATATTTTTTTCCTAGTCTAAGGGTTCGATTTCAGTTTTCCTTTGAATAGTTAATAATTATTTTTATTTAATTTGTGTGTATTTAACTATAGTATATTTTATGTCATAGGAAGCCTTACTTTTAGTTTTGTTTATTACAGCAATTTTTTTCTTAATTTATCGCCAGTTTAAATAGTTCTTAAAGCTAATTTTTTCCCAGGAAATGATTTTACACAGCCTTAGGGTAATTTAGATTATGGAGCTCTACGCCTCATTGCTTCTGTTTCGTAACAAAAACGGAATTTTGGTGTCAAATTGTCTGTTTCGTCCTTCATTTTTCGCTTTTTGTTAATTTTTTTTTTACTTTTTTCAAGCCAAAAACATAAGTCTAGCAAAAAACAGTTACCGCAGAAAATTACAGTTTATTTAAAGTTTAATCTGATTTCGAACGAGGCCATTCACCTATCCCAAAGGGTGCACGTGGGAGGGGTGAGAAAGGGTCAGCGACCCCAGTTTGTAGATTGATAAAATTTTAAAAACAAATTGCGATAAATTTTATTTTAAGGTCGAATGAAAATTTAGTTTACAGCTGTACTATCGCATTGTGATTTTAATTTAGGGACTTAATATGGGAATGGTTGCTCTGTGGAATCAAAATGGCCGCCGCGAGCGTTTAAACCATAATTTCTCCTATTTTATCTCTTTGAGCAGGAAATAGACTACAGCAATTTATGTTATCAAATTCTCTCTTATTCAAATGAATACTTAAAATATGAGGTTTTAGCATACTTTGGATATCATTTACAAACATAAAAAAAAGTTATCACAGTTTTTAAAATTAAAATTTTTAATCCATAATTTTAAATGAATTTTTAAACTATGATTATCGATTTTAAAAATTTAAATTTAATATATTTTGATAAATAAATATAAATTTATTTATTTTATAAAACATTAATATAAATTTAAAAAATTAATTTGATTTAAATTGAAAATTTGATTTGAAATAAATTTAAAAATTCTAATTTTTATTTACTGTGGAATATGATAATTTAACATTATGCATAAAATTATTAAATTTTTTATTTTCATTGTGAGTTGAGAAAAAAAAATTTTTTTTTCAACTTTCATTTTTCAAATTTATTTTTGGGCAAAACATGACAGTTAGCAATTCATATTATGAGTGTTTAATCTCTCCTTTATCAGGCGCAGTTCTTTATTATAAATTTTGTGTACATAAAATCTTGTGACTACGTACGCCCTCTGGTGGTTTTTAACAAAATTAAGGCATTTGAATTTAAGGGTCTGGGGTAATTAAGATTTGGGGGTTCTAAGTTCAGAAATTACGAAATAAATATTTATTACCTTGGTGATTTTGATTTCTATTAAAATCTTTCTATTGACAGTGACAGAATAGTTATCATACATTAATGGATTCTCTTAGGGGGAGAGGCATGTTTTACTTTGAACCCGGTTGAGCCTTAACTTTAGAAATTGTACAACATTAATGTATCTTTGTTTCGACAATTCTTTGATATTGAGGATTTTTTCCGTGTTTAGTCGCAACGTATTAAAATTATCAATATTTAATAAAAGTAATTAATGAGCTTTTGTTCTTCCTTTAACTCAGTTAATTCAGTTCTTCCAAAAATTAATTCTCATTACAGAAGAAATACTATCCGCAAAGTCATAATTTATTCGTCAATAGATGGTTTTAAAATTTATATTAACCATTTTCCGTCTGCTGTTTGTAAAGCTATCCCTACTTACATCTTATTAACTCATTCGAGACTGTAATTAAAGTCTCACTTCATTTTTCTTTTCGGAACTGGCATCAGTTAGTATTGCTACCTGTGATGGTGCGCCAATTTATTTGTGTGTGAATTAACCTGAGGCACATTATTGCATAGTTTGTGGGGTACGATACCGAATATAGCACGCAACACCCCGCGTGTATGTTCTACTTGAGAGTAGTAATAATCGTCTGCTGCCAAATGATTCCGTGGCCTAGATTCTCCCCTCTCTCCCACTCGCTCTTTGTTATCTGCGTATACTTCCGATTTTGTGCGGGGTCGTTGAACTCAAAAATGTTTGTGCGGCCGTGTGTCTCTGTGTGTTTGAAAGAGAGGGAGGGGAAGGCAGGGGAGGGGGGGTCAGTTTGCATTTTTCCCCTGTTATCGTTCATGTTCTACATTTTTAACTTCCTAGTTGGGGGAGGCTTTGATTATGCGATTTTTTTTTAAAGTGGGTGTTTTCTTTTTTAAAAAATTCTGTAGTGGATATGAAAATTATCTTTTTTTCTTCATATTACTATTTTATATTGATGCTTTATCGAATGCTCTGATACATTAACAGTACTATAAAGATCTCAGGATATATATAATGGATAGGCAGATAGATGGAAAAACATGTTTTTATCTTTATACAAATCATCCCTGTCGTATCTTGGATAAAAATTCTAAGACCATCTTGATTTTTTTTTTTTTTTTTTTTTTTTTTTTTTTTTGATTTTTTTTTTTGGGGGGGGTGTTAGTTATCATTAAGGGGTTAATTTTTCATACATTTTGGTTTGGTTGAAAATATTGACAACACAAAGTCCTTCCTTCAACCTAATAATATTAAAATAGGTAAGCAATTTTAATTGCTTTTTTAATACTATCTCTGTATGAAGGTAAAATTTTTAATTGATAATTCTTTTTTTAAAAATACTTTTAAATTATAAAAATATACTTTTCAAATTACTTTAGTAATGAAAAAAATTGTATACTAAGCTGTTACAATTATTACGAATTTTTAATTTGTGCATTATGCTGATAAGAATATTGTTTTAAGTAAATTTTATAATTTTTCCTTCTTTGTCGCAGAATTTGACGGGACCACGGTGCTTTGCCGCGTCTGCGGGGATAAAGCCAGCGGCTTCCACTACGGTGTTCATTCTTGCGAAGGATGCAAAGTAAGTACCTTTCACTAAACTTTTCTAAACTTTAGTATGACATGCATCTTATTCCAGGTTTGGACAGGTTAAAAATTCAGTAACTAACACAGGTGTGTTAGGTAAAAAATAAGTAACATAGACAAATCATCATCACACGCTTATAACTACAAACCGCAGGAGTTTCGTAGGGATATCTTCAAATCGTCTGCTTAAGTACGAAAAAAAAATTTTAAAAAGAGAATTTGTCAGTGTGATTTATTGTAAGCAAAGTTGTCGACTTTCGTCCAACAAACCGCAGGAGTTTCGTAAGAATATCTTCAAATCGTCTGCTTAAGTACGAAAAAAAATTTTTTTAAGAGAATTTGTCAAAGTGTGATTTATTGTATGCAAAGTTGTCGACTTTCGTTAGGACGTATAAAATAATTAATTAAAAAATATTGGCGAAATGTAAAATAATAAATTACAGTGATAACTTCTATTTTAAAATAACTTATCAGTGGAGAAAAAAATTTAAAATAACTTGTTAAATTAATATGTGTTATGCGTCTTTCAAAACTTTAAAAATGATTTTAATGTAAAACGTGAACCTTAAATTATCATTCTTAGTTAGAAAAATAGCTTTTTGTCGATGCTGCCAAACATAATTCTCTGATTTCAAAAATTAATAAGTGCAGGAAAAAAATTATTCGCAGTGTAATTTTTTATATATATATATCTTGTAAAAATTGAGAGTTTTTATGAATTAAACTAAAAACAGAACAAACAACAACAAAAAAAAAAACTAGTTTTTTCCCCTCTCCCTCCCTTCCAAACGCGCTCGCGTGTTCGTTCCCATAACAACCCGCTTGTTTGACCTTGAAAAACCCAGTGGAGAGGTGAATGACCGGACCGCGCGCGTTCCTTGCTTGGAGCCAGTCGCGTGAGGGTTGTTAACCTCGGTTCTGTGGAACATTCGAGAACCCCCTCCCCTCCATATCCACATCGCCTCTCAATTAAACACCTATTAAAATATTTAAAATATTTTTGATTTTTTTAAAAAGAATATTTTTTTGTTTTAAAGTATACATACAAAAGGCTGATTTGTCTGTGGTTTTACTGGAATATAAATTTGAAGCAGTTTAAGACAGTATTTTTTTTCAATTAACTGCGACTAAAAAAAAGGCCTATTTTTTCAAGTGGTAAAACAGTCATATTAACATCAAAAAAAAAAAAAAAATTAGGAGATTTCAAGAATAGTTTTTTTTGACACAATTTAAAAAATAATTTGAACGGCAATATAACGATATTGAAGAGGGAATATAAGAAGCCCTGTTTGTGTTATTTAAAAGTTATTTCATAAAAAAGGTAAAGAAAGAACTATGACTAAACTGGTTGATGAATGGAAATTAGAATACCAACTAAAGAGGAACTAATAAGTTTAAAGTAGATAATGATGTAAGAGAATTTGCATATTTAAAAATAATAATAACCAAAAAAAATCAAAATTTGGTGCGTAGTTAAAGAAAACTGTACGTTTAGCAACAAGAATCAGACATTAAATGAAATGAAAAATTAAATCAAAAATTAAATGAAAAGAAAGAAAATTCATCTCGGATTTGTTTCCCCTGTAGGTTTTATATAACTTTATAGAAAATGGCAACTCTTTAGAATTCCTGAGCAGAACAGAGCGATTATTTAAATAATAACTCCTGAAACAATAACATTGAGAAACTTCTCGAAACTATTGTTTTGAAAAGTTTTTTTTTCTCATTGTTTTGTTAAACTTCCTCAGCCGACCAGCAGGTCACGTGTGCAGCACGGGCTTCATTCATTGGTCATTGCCCTATCAGGAGTCAAGAAAGTGATTGGTCGGCTTCAAGTTCAGGGTTACCCATGATGCTTGGGTTCAATAACCGGGAGAATAGTTATCGTCTGCTTCCTGTATCTGGGTTTTTGTTCTAGTGGTGGAAACATGTTTGTTGCATTCTTTCGTTAAATTATTGTTTTAATAACGCAAAAGTTCGATTTGGAACAATACAGTTATATTGTTGTTTCTCATCCATTTTATCTGAGCATATATGACCGTGGATAACTGTAAAAAGGTATTTCTTGTTTAGTTTTTTCACTTTTTTTCTATAATGTTAGTATTTTTAGTTGTTTGTTGAAAGCAGAGTTTTTTTTTTTCTTGTCAAATGCATGAAGATAGTAAAGAATGAAGTATTACATAATTTCAAATTTTCAAGACAGTAAGATTTAGGAAATATTTAGCAGATTCTCTCAACACCGGCATTCATTATATATGTTTAATTACATTAGTGTTTTGTTGCAATAACTAATTTTAAGCATAATGTGATTTGAATATTATTTTATGCATAGAATATCAAAACACATACCTTAATTAACAGTTCAAAAATATTTGTTACCTAAAATATTCGTAAATTTATTTAATTAAAATTTTGAGCTTAATAATCTTCTTACAACAACTTTTCTAATTCTGTAGCATTTAATTAATTTTCATCTAATTTGGGCGTAACTGCTTCTAAACTTCTAGAAAGATTAATTAATTACTGTGTAATTAAATTGTTTAATTAGTTTGAAAAATTTTAACATTTAAAATTTGTCAGTTTGGTAGTTCCTTTTATTTTGTCATTAAATAGAAATGTAGCGATATGTAATACTAAATAAAATTTTATTTTTTACTGGGCTTTTTTAAAATTTGAGTATATTTTGACTTTTAGTGTTCATGCTTATCTGTAAAACTGAGAATACTTCCCATATATGCTATGTTTTAACTATAAATAGCTGCTCTAAGTAATTAACTAATTTGTTAATTAGGAACTAATTAAACGTAATGTTATAATTTCGCATCATTGCCATTTCATTAAATTGTAAGAATAGGGGAAGAAAATGTTCTGTGCGATTTCGAACATCGAAACATACCAACAAATATTTACTATTTGTATTATTCGTATATATATAATTAACTCTTCTGTATGCGAGTTCTTATTTTACCCAAAAGCGCTGTTATAGATCTTGTATAACTAATGAAATGAGAGGACAATGCATTTAGAAAAAGAAGAAAAACGAAAGGCTTAATCCGTTACAAAATTTTACTCAATTGAGTAACTCTGTAGAGGGGAGAAAAACAATCAAAAACAAAACTACAATTGAGCGTTCCACCTACTAACCTCGTGCTTTCGTCACTCACAGTCGACCAATGGGTGGATTTCTTGCTCTCTGACGTCATAGCGGGTGAATGACCGCACGTGACCCAGGGCAACGGCCTGAAGCGCTTGCACTGATTTCATTCTATTCTTTTTTTTTTTTTTCTGTCACCCCCCCTCTTTCTCGTGTTCTGTTCTGAACTTGAATGTGGTTCACGTGATATCCCCCTACTTTCACTTTCAACGAAATGTGTGTCGCTCGTTAGAGCTACATGATCGTTGCGCCATAACTCGCCAAGAGGATTTAACGCCAAATCTAGAAATTGGTCATCTTATTTCCACACATAAGTTTTATTTATTTTTTCCATAACTTTAAAATCAAGCCGATCTTAAAACATTTTAATAATTTATTAATAATTTTTTTAAAATTTATTTTTGTTTCTTTTTTTTGTGTGTGTGCCTTTAATTACAGGTATTCAAGCATACTAGATCTACATTAAATCACATTTTTTTTTAATTCTTAAAAGTAAAAATTATATTTATACGTAGATTGTAAATTGCAGTGTACAAAGCTACATGCTCAACAAGAGTAAATTAACTATGAATTATTAATAATTTAAAAGTCAGTATTCTACTAAAGTATGCAGCTAAAAGGTGTGTAATGAGAAATGCGTTTTTTTTTTCAAGTATTAGATAAAGATTTCAGTAATCGCTTCTAAATTACATTTTTATTGCCTTTATAGTTTTTCAGTCGTATAATTTAAAAATACCTTTAACTCTAAAGGAAAACAAAATCATTGTAAAAGATATGTCCTCTGTAGCTATGTTTGTTTGTAAGCATTTATATTTAAAATTCTATAATTCAGAATAAAATGACATAATTCTTCAAAGAGTTACCTAAACTTACCCGTGTAAACCCTTTTAACATAGCATTTAAAAAAATCCCTATTAGTGTGACTGATACTCTGATATAACCCTTGGCAGCGTACTTGGCGCGAAAATTCCCGTTGGCATCAATCTGATGCTCGGTCAATGAACTCGGGTAAAAATCAGGCCAAACCAACTCTTAGGCTAGGGTTTACGTAACGCTTGTTTTTGGGTAGCCGTTTGGCCTGACCTAAATTATTCGGAGTTTATTGGGGACTGCTCGAATAATGAAATAAAGAAAAAATTGAACAGGGAAGCATTTTTCGCTGTTGGAAAAGGAAGGCAGTTGCTGTTAGGCGCTTGGTCTGTCCATGTCTGTTTCGCGACAGCTCTGATGTTCGGTTTTGCTTCCGCGTTTCCTCTCGACTTTTGTGCTGAAAGTGTACAATTCTGAAAAGTGAATTGTATATAGTGAGACATATAGAGCAATTTGTTTTGAAGTGTTTCGTTATCAGTTTAAAGAGTTGCTATTTTATTCGACATCGCCTGAAAGTCATCAGCGTTCAACAATTGGATTACAATCGCCTTTAGTGTAGACTGTTTGTTTTAATCGTCGACACCCAAAAGACTCTTGTGGAAATTAAATCAACATTTACTTCGAATAGAAGTAATGTAAAACTGTGACTGTGTGAAGAAATACTCTGTATTCTGGACATTTCTTTTATTTTTAATGTGTCTCTCAACTGAAAAACCGAAAGATAGTTCCAAATCAACAAACCAAAATAACGTGAGTTTTAATATATGCGTTTTTAAAAAAAAATTAACATTTCTTAATTATTCCCTCTTATTAATTAATTTTTATTTAATTGATTATTTCAAAGGTATAATTTATTTTAAATTTTGAATTGAAGTTTCTTATTTTCTGTATTTCTATTTACAGCTGTTGTTTAAGATAAATGAATAGACGTTGCTAATTCAACACTATATATTTAAAAAAAGTTTCTATCCTTTGTGAAAGAGTACAATTTTTCTTTTGTAACTTTATTAACAAAAAGTTAATTTTTTTCTAATTACTATACATCATTTAGTGTCATGAACATAAGTTCTTAATGCTGTTTCGAATATTCATGTAGTGTAAATATAATTCTGAAAAATTTCTCGTGTGTGAGCAATTATCACCTTGCAAACAAGAATGTGAAAATTTTAATTCAGATATTTTTCATTAGTTTTTTGTAGTTGTGAAATGATTTTTGAGTTGTTTATCGTACTTTAAAATGTATGAATTTCAAGTCACTCAAACTACTATTAATATTTTTGTAGGGCTTTTTCCGGCGTAGCATCCAGCAGAAAATCCAATACAGGCCGTGCACCAAAAATCAGCAATGTTCCATTTTGCGGATTAACCGCAATCGTTGCCAGTACTGCCGTCTCAAAAAGTGCATTGCTGTGGGCATGTCAAGGGATGGTAAGTACACTGATTTTTCTTGAAGAAATCTTAATTAAGTTTTAACTTTAAAATTTAGTCTTTCACTTTCACCATGAATTTGTTTGCCTTAAAAGTCGTATTATTAGCACGTCTTAACTGTTTCATTTACCCGATTTGTTTATTTCTAAACTAATTGATAGAAGAGAAAGTAACAAACACAGGCTGTGAACATTGTAAATACCCCAAGGGAAAAAAAGTGAATCGGAGGTACTAGCGCCATCTAGTGGCGATGCGTTTATAAACGCAATGATTGCCCAAAGGAGTACTGTGAGGAGCAACAAAATTTAGTGTTGTGTAAGATGCAATATTATTTTCTAGTTGAAACCGATATTTTAAGAATTTTGATTTCATCTGCAGACTCTATAATTCTTCATCTACGATAATTATTTTGTTCTTTTGATTACGAAGACACGTTCATTTCTCATCGTGACTTATCACAGTATTTAGTACTTATACAAAAGTTTCTGTAAATTTCGAACAAGATTTTTGTTTCAATTCGGATAAAACTCTTGGGTCTGTCGTATAAATGCATTTTTTGTGCTTACGGCTGTAATAAGTCAGTTGTAGGTTATCTGGGAATTAGTATTATTGATAGTCAGTAGATGGCAGCACCGCAGCACATTACAGTCTGCTCACCTAGCATTGTCGGGTATAGGCAACATGAGCGCCGTTTCCCAATATGGACCTCTTGTTTATATGTCGCAGTTCAAGGTCAAGCGAATGTGCTCTCGCTTTGTGATTTTCATGTGAGTGCGCGCCATAATTTGGCAGAACTCGCGTTTTAGGAGAATTTTACATTATGTTTTTTTTAAGTATGGGCTTCATTTTTTTGGATTCTACTGGGATTTTCCGATATGTAATTTTATATTTACATATTAGTTGATGACCAGTTGAAATCTTCAGCGGCAGCCTTCATTCTGTTATTCAATCAGTGTATGATAGTTTATTTTGCTTTAGGGGAGTGGTTGGTAAAAAAAAAACATGTTGCTCTTAAGTGGTAAGCTCTTCAGAGTTTTAGCGGATTATTAAATATAATTAAATTTTTCATAATTATCACTGCTCCAATAATGTATATATTTAAAATTAAATCTTTCGGTTCTTTGTTCTTTTACATGGATATATTGTGTGCATTCATTTTTAGTTTAATAGTAAGTGTTAGCTGATTATACAGCTTTTTATTTTAATAAATTAATGGTGACTTCCTAATAGTTAATAATTTTTTCCCTCCGTTAAATACTGATATTCCTTTATAATTTTGATCTTAAAACAATTGCAGAATTGTTGATCAATTATTCAACTTCTGGAATTAAGAAATATTGTTCATTAACAGTTGCTTTTCGTAGCTTATTTCTGTTCTGGCTTGATAACAGGTCGTCATTTTTAACGTGTAGAATACCCATCAAGATTTTATGAAGTTTAGTAGAATTTTCAAAGGATATTGCATTTTTACACATAAAATTTTAGTTCCTCATTTCCGTTTGCGATAAAAAAATTGTTTTCCGACCTTGAATCTCGCATTTCAATGTCATTTATATTTTCGAAAAGTTCCGCATTGTAATTTGGCAACCTTTCTTTTGGCGAATATTTCACAGAATGATTTCGCTGACACTGAAGTTTCGTTTGTACTCCGGAAACCGGCGCAACACCGTTGACGTCATTCCAGTGATAAATTTTATGCTTTTGTAAGGGGGGGGAGGGCGAAAATTGAAGACTATGCAAACACTGTCTAGATTACGGAAACGCTGACTAGAATTCTGTGAGACTGACTTTTAGAAAAATAAATAAATAAATAAGAAAACGAGGAATCCGATAATCGAGTAATTAAAAGAGAAGTTTAAAATTGTAAACCCAGCGATCGATAGACAGGTTTAAAAGTATGTTTTAAGTATATCAAGACTTCCCACCAAAGTGATAGTTGAAAAAATAAAGCCAATTTATGATATCTGTCAGTGACGTAACATATGTGGCGGTTAGTTACTCTAATGTCTATTCAATAAAGATACATTTCAAATAAACATGTCATTTATATCACACGATAATATTCTCATATTGGTTACCTGTTTACTACACTCTGCTGACTGCCTGATACTCTTGAAGTTATTTTAAATAACTTTAGAATTAAAGCGTTTTCTAAAGACAAAAAAAAAAAAAAAATTGGTAAATAATAATCCCAAGATTAGTGTTCGTGTAAAAAGTTACTGGACAAACTACCACTGTATTCAAACAGTTTTCTTCCTCTTTTACTTTTTAAAAAACAATTGAACTTCATTCTTCCTAAACAAACACCAAAGGAATAATTTAAGGCCACAACCTCGAAAATTTCGAACGAAATGCACCTGTAAAGGTCACTTCACGTCATTGTTCGTTCTTCAGAAAGAACGAACGCTAAGGAGGGATGGAAAAGAAAATTTTCTCTTTAGAGGACAAGGTCACACACAAGCTCTGCCTGTTTACGTCTTGGAAAAAGCTTCGCTTGCGTCTGATTTGAAGGTTTTCCAGAAAAAAGAATGTTCAGAGCAATCCACGTGTGGAAGTATTGATTATCGTTAGGTCGCCAAATGGAGGAGGCGGTTGGCGGCGCATCGTCAAGATTGAGTAGAAGTTAATGATCAGGTTTCGGGCGTTGGTCCCTTGCGAAATAAATTATTTTTAGCCTTCTAATTTTAGGCATTCCAATTAGAAATTGATTAAATGGCAGAGTTGAATAGGCATTTTCCGCAGGAACAGAAATACAGCACCGTAATTTTTTTAAATTGACTGATAATCAGTATGTCAAGCTCCTTTATTGTATGAAATGCATCAATGCCTATTGGTAAAGCTTCAAAGATAATAGTTTAGAAAATCCCAAGATTGTCTGATGAAGAGGTTGTAGCTAAAAAATTTCATATGCGTATTAAAACAGAATATAATATCAGTTTTATAGGTTATAATTAACAAGAAGGTTTTCTGAAATATTTAGTGGATAATCAAACACTCTCGATGATCTCTAAACTTTTAAGACCGTGGCAGTTTGCAACTGGACGTCTACTTTTCATAAATCGATTTCCGTTCGTTGTTGGATAGTTTCGCTATCGACCCTCAGCGCTATCGTCGCCAAAGAGAGGGGGTGCGTTTTGATGGCTGCCATAATGAAAGTAGGTCGATGCAGGGAAACAAGTTCAAGGCTACTAAAAGGGTAGGGGGCGCTGCGTAACGTTCGAAATTCGACGACCCTCCCCTCCCTTCCATCTCTGCTCCGTTCTTTTGGCGCGTAGCGAATCTGCCAACAATATGACCGTGAAAGTGTTGTTGGATTAGAGAGTTCCACTAAAGTTTATCGCTTCTGTTGGCGAGATAAAATTCAGAACAAAAAATTAAAAACCTGGTAGCTAATAAAATCGCCCTAAGTAACCGAATAAAAATGTATGTAGCACTGATAAGATTATTCATTATTTTCATGTAAGGAATCATTTTGAAAATAATATTAACGCAAAATAAGGATTGGGGCATATTGACATGTATCCGCTTTTGAATCTTATTCGCTGTGTTTAAATGATTTGCAAATGTTATGACATCCTTTTAAAGTTATTAAAATTTATTAAATAATACGCCTGATCTTTTGCTCATTTAAGAAAATTTACCTGTTCATGAATCTTTCACCTCCCATAACTACAAGATAAATAAATTTATATATAAAAATGATTAGTTAGAAAATTGAATAAAAGCAAGTCTATTTTATTTAAATCTGTGACCAAATCTGTACATTCAAACGTTGATAAAATTTGAAAGAAATGGCTGAAATCTGCAGTTTTATAGTAGAACTGTCAAGGAATTAATGAAAAATAAACTTAAAAATAAAACTAAAAATTGCAGGTTAATTTTTACGAATAAGTATGTAGAGATCCTTTTAAATTGGTTGTTCTACAAGTGATTAAAAAACTCCGTATTTATCAACAGAATTCGCAGTCAACAATATATTCATTTTTACGTAATGCGCACTCCTCCTAAAGGTCGAAAAACAGTTTGGCATGGTTGGCGTCCGTCATTGGCGCGCGGTCGAACCTTTTCCCCCTTTCCTACCACTCCTATTCATTTTCTCTCTCATACCCGGTGACGGCAGAGTACCTGTTACGTTCGCGTAGTATCCGTCTCATGTGAGTGGAAGAATATTCCGGCTTGGTGAAACTCTGATGACGAGCATATTAAGTCGTTTATTGACCACTGACAAACCGTGGTTGGTACGATACGATCTCGCGGTTCAGCAGTACCCTGATGGTGTTTCAGGAAACGAATATCCCAAAGTGGGTAAAAAGAAAAAGAATTCGAGGAAGTCTCAGGATTCGTGTAAGTTCAATTTCCCTCAGCAGAACATCCTACTTCCTAGTTAATAAGTGTGTCATTTTTTGAGAAATGTAATTATTTACCCATTTATTATTATTTTTAAATGTTTATATTTTTATTGTTTATGCGTGGTCAGTTCGCTTGATTGATTTAATTATCCTATCTCGGTATTCCCTCTGTTTTGTAGATTTCGTTATTTTGAATTTAGAATTTTTCTAATTTTCATCTTATGATATAGTAATACATATCTTTGTATTGTTATTTTACTTGAGGAAATATTGATTTCAACATTCATTGATTTGTTATTGATCGAATTATGGTTGATTATATAATGTTTCTATTCGACTAGGAGTAAATTTATGCGTAGCTTTTGTTTAAAAAAAACTAAATACTAAATTTGTTAAAACTAAAGTTGCTTTTGATGACCAATAGGTTTATTGTATATAGTATAAGTAGACTTGGACAAGATATGACGCGGGGATAGAGAAATAATTTTTAAATTTATTTCTTTCTTTTTCCTGGAATATATTTTCTATATATCTGTTGCAATATAATATGTGGGAGACTGTATATACTGGGAAAAATATTAATTATGTATTCTTCCAATTATAGGAAAATGTTCGATTTTCCTATATTCTTTATGTTTAAATTATGTTTTACCGGAGAATCAAAATTAAAAAACAAAACAAAAAACTAATATTTCATTTCTATACGAAAGTTTTCTTATAATTAAAAATTCTGTTCTTATGAAGTGCTTCAATCTAGAATGTTATCTATACTTTAAGTGAATAATTTATTAAGTGTTGCTTAGTTAATGAAATGGATCAATTTATTCAAATTTACGTTGCAAATATTTGGAAATGTCCAAATTGTGTTTTCAATTTGGCGTGATTAATCAATTGCATCTTGTAGCGACACATCACGGACGACGCAATTTTTGCGGTTACGTATATATTTACTCGAAATTTTGCCCCCTCCCACCCTATTAGAAATAGTCTGCATTTTCCCTGGAATTTTGCCAATGGTGTGCGCTATCTGAGAAAAGAGCCTCTTCGCAACTTGAAGGTTAACGGTGAAGTAATTTCTCCGGCGAACGTCATCGGGCGCTTGTAGATTCAAGGTTACGATACGCGCTCGACTAACGGCGCCAAGGTCGGTTTGCAGTGCAATAGTTGGCGTGAAATATCCTGATTTGGCTTAAATCAATGGATAACAATGTTTTTATTTTTTTATTATTTAAAATAGCAATGATGGTTCGTTATCCTGGAATTAAAATTCAAAGCGCATTTGTTTGAAACGCTTGCATTCAAGGTTGAATCGAGAGTGCGTAACTGTTCAGTTTATTTATTCTAGGGAGTCGGAGGATAACAAAGTAATTACTCTTCATAATTTTCTATAACAAGAATTGGAAGCAAATTGTTTTTGCTTTGTCTAATACTGTAACCCGATAAAAAACTAAGGTCCTTTTTCTCAACCTCTGTTGCTACTTTCATGTACTGAATTCATTTAATTATGGTCAGTATATGTTAATTATCCAAATAGGTACCACAAATTTTCTACCATTACCAGATAAGTTGCTTGCTATGTATATTTATGCCAAGGGATAGCTTTTTATAATACATTCACTTCCTTTGCGATACAAGGAAATTTATTCTTGCGCTCAGTTTTAGAATCCTTGGATGAGGATATCGCGTAACACATATTCCATTTTCACGGCCGCGCGCCGAGTTATGGTAAAGGTCGTCTGTTCTGTTGACTGAATTCATTTTTTACTGTTTAATTGTTCTTCTACCGGGCCGGAGAACAATAAGGAAAGCAAGGTATTCGGCAAGGACAGATGAGGAATTTTCGTATGTACTCAAGTCGTCCCCTGCGTTATATACTGTTACTGTTTATTTTTGCAGTTATTTGTTAGGTTAGTATTCGTAATTCGTTGGAGGAAATTCGATATTTTCACGTTACGTTTATAACATTAAAACAAGATGATTCTATCTGAAAAAATAATCAAATCAGATGATAAGTGTATCTCTTTCTGAATAATAAAAGGTAGTAGATATATCGACACCATTTTGACATTCGCCTCGCTCAGCAGTTATTCTTTTACTATTTTTGTTAAGTTTTTACTTTTTTTGTACGTTTTTTGTTTGTAAGAATCTCATTTCTGTTGCCATTTTGTGATTGCGAAATTCTCATGTTCCTGTCTCTCTCTTTGCAGCTGTTCGATTCGGACGTGTTCCTAAGCGCGAAAAGGCCAAAATCCTGGCTGCCATGCAGAAAGTGAACGCTAGTTCTCAAGAGAAAGCCTTATGCGCAGAGCTTGAAGATGAGTTGAGGCTCTTGACCACAATCGTGAGGGCTCACGAAGAGACATGTGACTACACTAGGGACAAGGTTGCTGGACTCGTCGAGAAAGCGAGGTCGCAGCCAGTATACACGCAGTGCCCACCCCAACTTGTAAGTATTATTATTATGACGTATTGTTTGAATTTCGATTTGATCACGTTTAGTTCCATCTGGTTCCGTTTTTGGACGCATGGCATCTTAGTACGTCTTTAAGTGAATTTAACTTGCTAATATATTATATTGACCTCAGTGTAAATGCATTTCAATAAATTAAAATGTTCGTGTACTTTACATATATGTTATTAAGGTAACTTAACTATTCGTTAGAATTATATTCTCGGGTGGTAATTTTGAAACAAATTTGTTGGTAAAGGAAACCGGTGAAATTTGCATCTTTGTTGTATGTGACTCGCAACTGCGTAATTAGTATATCAAGAGTTATCAGTATTAAAAATTAAACCTTAGTTATTTATTATTAAAAAAGATAATATATAACACGGACTCTTAAAATTGATTTGGACTCTTCAAAAATTTTACGCGTACTGATTGTGACAGCGATTTATTGTGTACCTAACTCTACAGGCACACAATAAATCGCTTTAGCACTCTCATCGGAGTAATCTTGTAACCCACTTTAAAGAAATGTTCAATCTCGATAACGAGAGAACACAAGGCCCTCTCTCTTTTCTTTTAACCCGAAATCATTCAATAACCGCTCAAGGCAACATCGCGGACGCTGTGTTGGATCTCCTGTATTTCATTTTCAATCCGTTTTGTCATCTTCGCTTCTTTTTTTTTTTTTATATTTATCTGAGCGCAAGGCCGGCCTTGATGCAAACGTAAACCGACACGCGGTTTCGAACTTCCTGGTTTATGATGTTCGTTGGCGAGGGAAAAACAGCGCTCGAGCTGCTGCACTTGGCGATCTCGCGTAGTGCGCGTAATTTATTCAAATAAGTGATTGTTTTCGAAAAACTGTGGTAAACTGAAGTCGAATCGAAATACAGTTGCAACGCGCGTGGACTGCCGAGTAAATTTATCGCTCTGTGATAGGATTATAGTTGCGTATCGCTTTTTATTGTGATGCATTCATTACTCAACTCTGTGGTGCTCGTGTGCCGCGAAAAAAAAAAAATGTGATTGGGATTTTTAATATGCGTAAGATTTCCTTATTAACATTAAAATATGTGTTATTTTAACGAGATTTGTACACTACATTGGAATAAATCTAAGTGTTCAATTCATTCTTAGGGGATAGGGTGACATAATTATAGGTTTTATTAATACCTGTAAGTATTGTATTGGCCTGGTTGATTTTTTTTAAAAGAAAATGTTAGCGACTCGGACGTGGGCGATCATTTCGCCATAGCGGCTGGCTGCAACGGAGTCAGACACATGCGCCAAGCATTTCAAGGCCAAGGTCGGAGAATTGCGCTTGCAACCAATCGTTGCAAAGAGCTAGACAAGGTTGCCCAATATAAGCGCTTCTTCATATTTCTTCTTCCGCTAGCTTTGGTTTGTTTTTGAAATAATTCCTGAACATAAATCAATAAAATCATTAAATTAGTCTTTCCTTTTTCCAACACTTTCTTTTCTTCCTCTACCGCAGTTATTTTTTGTGCAGATGCGTGCGTCCGTAAAAAATATTACAAATTATTTATAATTTTGATTAGTACTATGGTTACTTATGTATTTTTATTTTTTCAATTTAGGCATGTCCCTTGAATCCTGCCCCTCATATTATGGAAAATGGAGTTTCACATTACATGGAAGATTTTTCAGAAAGATTTGCTCCAGCAATCAAAGGTGTCGTTGAATTTGCCAAACGTATCCCTGGTTTTGGTTTACTGTCCCAGGATGATCAAGTTACTTTATTGAAAGTAAGTTGCGTTAATAGAATGAGATGATCTTAAACTTTTAACTTCTAGTGTGTAGTTTGATATAGTGTTGTATTTAATTAAATTTAAAACCTATAATTATTTGATATTTATTTAATCAATTTCTTTTTAATTTTTTCTAGGCTGGAGTATTTGAAGTCCTGTTAGTGCGACTTGCTTGTATGTTTGACTCTCAAGCCAACTCTCTTATTTGTCTGAATGGCCAAGTGTTACGTCGTGAGTCTCTTCATTCAGCCAGTAATGCCCGATTTCTGTTGGACTCCATGTTTGACTTTGCAGAAAGAATGAATGCTTTACATTTGTCTGACAGTGAAGTTGGACTCTTCTGTGCTGTTGTTGTGATTTCACCTGGTAGGTTTTACTTTAAATATATCTATGATTATTATTTATAAAAAGTCATGGACTAATTCTGTAGTTTAATATATTTAATGTGTCTGGTGTAAACCTAACATAATTACTATAGTATTATTAATTAAATATAACAGTTCTCTAATATCAATATTTATAGATATAATTGTTATGGACCTTAAGAATTTTTTTCGAAATTCTGTTTGAAAATTCTGTTTGTCTGTAAAATATATTTTTATTCAAGTTCCTTAATTTTTGTCTTCCTCTTTATAGATCGTCCAGGCCTTAGAAACCAGGATTTGGTGTCGAAAATTTGGAAGAAAATAACTGATATTCTGCAGAAATCTATTGCTAGTAGCCATCCTGAGAATCCTGGTATATATACAGAGTTGATGAAGAAGATTCCAGACCTCAGAACCTTAAACACACTTCACTCTGAGAAACTCCTAGCCTACAAAATGGAGCCTCGTAATCGTCAAATGGGAGTTATTGAAGGCATTGCTGACAGTTCAATTCCTACTGGAAATGTAGCATACTCCACCATATCACATGACATTTGGAATAATTATTCCCTTGTAACAAACCATGCTCCACTTATGATCCAAGAAGATTTACGGAGTGCTTCACCAGGTGTTCAAAGTCTACATGGAGGTAGCTCCACTGGCAGTGAGTGGAGCACAACAGATTCTAAAGATGAGCATGACCTGGTTGGGTCCCCAAGATCAGTTGGCAGTGGGCTCTGTATTGAAGAAGTCAAAAGTCCAGTAAGAACATCGAGCTTCTCTAGTTCTCGTGGTTATGTCAATGAAGAAACTTGGGTGACCGATACCAATCAAGGTGTCATGGAATATCATCCACATTTAACAAAAAGAGTGCATGAAAACCCAGGATCTGAACATGGGAGTAGTTCTGGAGATGAAGGTTATTTCATTGACAGCCCCATGAAAGGACCTGTTTACCCCAAACTTCATCGCGTTGATTCACCTACTGATTCTGGAATTGAGAGTGGCAAAGAACATGGTCCAAGCACAACTCCAACCATTTCTACTTGCTCCAGTCCAGGATCATCAGTTGATGAAAAGATAAAGGATGAACACCATTCACCTAACCATGATAAACAGGACAATATTGAAGATATGCCTGTTTTGAAACGGGCACTTCAGGCTCCACCTCTAGTTAATACAAATATGCTTATGGATGAAGCCTACCGTCATCACAAAAAATTTCGTGCCGCTAGAAGAGAGGCAGAGAGTCCTTCCAGTCCGGGACAAATGTCCCTTGCCAGTACGCACAGTACTCTTGTCAGAACATTAGAACAGGCTCCACGATACTTGAGTGAGCAACAGTTAAAAAGAACAGACTTGATCCATAATATTATCATGCGGAACGAAACTTTGCCTAGCCAGCAATCTCCCCCTCTTTCCCAGCACCATCAAAATTCACCACAGAATCCATCCCAGTCCCACCATGTTGATGCCTTGCCTGTGTCATGTCCCAGCCTTCAGAATGGTTCTTATCCTTTCAGCAGTGTTCCTAATCAAACCTCCACACAGCTTTCAGCCAGCCTCACTACATCCAATGCCCAGCAGCACAAGAGTCTACTGCTTTGCCCCAATGGCTACTATGTTCAGCATGGGGGAAATGTTCAATCCGCATCTATTTATTCCTCATCAAGTCCAGTATCATGGCCCTTTGCCCAACAGCCATCATCATCTGCACCAACAGTAACATCTGCATCACCAGTTCAGGTCCATGCTGCTCAGTATGAACATTCGCACATGCAACAAAATTCAGCAGCAAGCTTCTGTGCTTCCTCTCCAGTTGTCAATACTTCGAGGGCAGGTTCCCCGAGACTTTTGTACAACCCCCGCTCGCCTGTGACTTCCACCTCTCTAGTCATGAATGGTGTTGGACTAAATTCTTCATCTGTACAGTCTTCAGGATGTGCAAATGATAGGCCTGTCCAGTCAGAGGCACCTCTGAAACCCTCCGGTGAATCTCAGCCATTGAACTTATCTAAGAAATTATTCACTCCAACTCTTTTAAAGATTGAGTCGTGATCTTCTTGTCGGACTTCATCAAAGATAATTTATCAGTGTGAATTGTTTTTCAGCACTTCCCTGCCCCCACCTTGTGATCATGCACCTGTTGTGTCTTAAATGGAGACTCTAAGCAGCATCAAACATAAGTTTTTGATTAAGGCTGGACTTTGCAGTTGTCAAGACAGGCATGTCTGATAGATATTGGAATAAGTTAAAGCCAAATTTCCGTGTCTGTTAAGGCATTTAAAGATATTCATGGATGGCACTGGCTTTGTAGATCTTTGGGGGAACCTTGTTGTGTCCTCTCTTTCATACCTAATAACCTAGAGAGGCACATAATTGTTTATTTAAATTTGAAATTACTTGGGGAATTACTTCTCTGGCTGGTATGATTTAGCCTGGTTTTCAGTTGCTTCTCAGTTCTAAAGCCTAGTGCCATCCCTGAAAAAAAAATTTAAAAAAACTTTTAAATATAGCATAGTTTGTCCTCGCGTGGTTTTAAAATCTTAACTTGTAAATATGATTAAGAATAATATGGGTATGAAACTCACTTCTTATGGTTGCAATAAATAATCGATGATTTCAAAGTTCAGCTTGTCAATCCATGATGCCATTGCCATGTTATGAATTGTGCCATTCCAGGGTTTGAGACCACCTTCAGTTACTGAAGGACTGCTGAGAACAATGTCTTAGGACTTGTATATATTTATTTGTATCAAAAAGCATGATTGTATTCATTTTGTACAAAAGAAAATATGATCACTGGAGTTTTGTTGTATATTTAAGGAAAAAAAGAAAAAAAATGGAAGAATAGTATATTGAAAACACAGTGTTTTATTAGAGTATTTAAGTTATTGTAAATTTTATTGAAAAAAGGAACAAGTATATATAATTTTTTTTTACAATATTGATTGTATAAAGGGTTTTCTTTTGGACAATAAAGGGCTAGGATTGGGGTCATATTATAGAAAGTTCTGGGTAGTGAAATTATGGTAAGCTTGTAAATATGAGTTCAATAGTGCACATTATGGTAATTTAATGTGTTTACTTTCTACAAATTGAGTGGCATATGTGCAGTGTGTTAATTTTTTTCTTTGCTTCTCAGTATTATTGTTATAATTATGATAGTTGTTTCAAGGGCTGTGGTAAATCAAACTTCTTGAAATATGCTTCATAATTTATATATTGCACAGTTAAATTATCAAAATTTATTTATTCAGTGTCAATTTTTGTAAAATGTAATTTATTTGATAAATTTTGTTATTATTGTTATTTTGTACATGAAAATTTTAAAAGAAAGATTAGAAAATATTCATTTCTCATCTATATATTTCCAGTGATTTGATTTACCCCCATGTTGTGCTTATTAAGGTCTTTTTAGCCAAAACAAAGAACACTGTTTAATGAACAGTTCTGTAGTACAATCAAACTTTTTAATTTAATTATAATGATCTGTGAGATCAAACATTGGTGTGGCTCTGTGCCGGTTTTTGTGATCATGTCATTTCATTAAAAAATTTTCAAGTTAAAAATGTCTCCTCCTTCATTTTCTTGTATTTCTCTTCATTATGAAAGTCTTGAAGGATATAGGTTCACTACTTCAATGATTTGGGACTTCTTTTTTATTTTCAGCAGAAATAATTGAAACCGGATGTTAAACATCACCATACACATATCAAAGGTACCTCTCTATCACATATATGCATATAGTTTTGTTTTTTGTGGACAATATGGAATGTTCATTAAAAATTTGAAGAAAAAATATTTACAGAAAAAACAAAATCCTCACAAAATAATAAAAATTTGATACACATTCATATAAAAATATAATTACAATGGAAAAATAACAGTCTTAAAAGTGCATTAATTTATACTAACTTCATTTAATTAAAGCTGAATGAGTTTCTTATGTCTTGTACATTATCACTGGGTCATTGTGAAAATGGGACAATAACATTACAATAATGGGCAACTTATCAACAGTCTGGGATTGGCTTTCAGTCTCTGGAAGACTTCAGTGGTGGCCTGAAACAATGCAAAGTTTACATATACTTTGAGACAGACTGGGCTTCAATATAAACTTGAAACCTTGATATTGCATACATTTAATTTATAGATCAACAACTTAAAAGCAGTGAAAATAAGCTCCAAATATGTGTTTTCGAACCATAAATGCCTAATAATTCACCTCTAGACACAGTTAAACAGCCAATTGAAAATACAAAATCCTTACTGTGGACAGCACATATGTTGCCTCTCTTTACAAACTCTCCCATTTCAACAGGAAATAATGCTGAGTAAAATTAAAGGCAAGAGAGATGGATTTGTATGGCAACTACAGAATGTATAGGGAATAGAACCAAGGGGTGGGAGTGCCATTGCATTTTAAGGTTACCTATATTTTCAGGGTACTAGAGAGTAATTCCTGAGTTTGTTTTAGGTTGGTATGGGAAGGCATAGAAAACACATAATTTGGAACATATACATACATTATCGCTATGATGTCGAGGCAGTTACGTTCTGGATAAATATATGCAAACAATAAGTGGTGTTCCTTTCAGTAATTAAGGTATTAAATATTCCATTGAAATTGCATAATTCTCAAAATAAAAGGCTTTTCCTGATGTAACAAATAGGAAATACATATTTAAATGATTGATTTGATACACTTATGCAAGCAGATTAAAGGAAAATATACCCAGTCATAATCGGATTAATTTACTATATATATATATATATATATATATATTACTATCATCAATTAATTAAGCATTTTCTGTGATAAATCACGAAAAGGACTCTCTGAATGGCAATGCATGTAAAGTGTTTTTTCAAATCTTCATGAATATTTGGCAAAAAATATGGAGAAAAAAAATTAAACTTAAGTGCTGTCAAAAATGTTGCCCGCTAAAATTTTTTATTCATTAAGGTTGATTCTGAAATCGGGAAATATTGACAGATTATATTTTAAGTATATAGAGCTACCAATATCACAGTTTAAGGAAAATATTCAGTTGATTAAATTGTAATAATCCTGGCAATTACAGTAGACGTCACGACACTTTTTTAAATAAAGAATCGGTTCTATTTGAACTGATCACTTCGCTAGGATTTCCATTGTAAGGAATGTGATTTAGAGTTACATATAAAGCCACGTTTAATCATCTTGGGGGCGTACTATAGAAACATGTTTGTTTACTATAAGGCGTGGCAGTAACAAATATTCAGACTGCTGAAATCTGCCTTTACCTTTTAAGATCATAGTCATCGTTTTTCTACCTTTTCGGGATAACTTAGGCAGAATCTTTATGATGGAAAAAACAGCAAATTTGTACGTCAGTGCTCGATGTTTCAACAACAATTTAATTTGATGCTGTGATCTTAATTACTAGCGGAAGTATATTATCTTTTTTGACGTCATTATGAACAACCAGTTAGGGAGTCAGTTCTATGCCAAATGCAAATTCTAACCACCCATCTAATTTCATTTACGACCTTCAAGAATACGTAAATAATTTGCACAGGTAGTTTTTTACAGTTTTTCCCAGGCCTTATGACTTGTTCGAAATGCAAAGCCATTTTAGATTTAAAACAGTCCATTTTATGTTTGTCTAGAGATAAAAGTGAAAGCCATTTATAATCGTATCAAATAAGTATTAACATGGATAGCCGATAAGGAAAATATAAAAAATGGTTTTCTCCGTTGTTAAGAGCTAGAAAAAAAATCGGAAGACTGGATTTATATGACATTAAAATTATAAGAATAATCAATGAGGAAACTTAAACAGTTAAAAGAGTTTTTACTTCGCTAGTTTTCACTGCAGAGCTTCTTGAAAAAAGAACAAAAAAACGAAATACCTCCTAGATTTTTAGGCTAGTCATAACGTCATCTTTTCTTTAACGCAATGCAACGGACTCCTATGTGAACAGGCCCATACAGTTCCGCCGTATCATCGTGATGTATATTCTTAACTGACAATAAAGCACATTGTTAAATTTAAATTTAAAAATAAATTACTTCACGATGAGGTCGTTTTCACACGGTGAAATTGTCGTATACCCCGAGACTATGGCCCATTAACTGCGTTCTATTACACCGCCCATTTTGTTCTATTACATTTAACCAAGAAGTTTGACTTGACAATCGACCAGTCAGATACACATTTAAAAAACATACGTCAGCAAACGATTTTCTGTCATTCTGAACAGAAAAAAAAACGATATTTTTATTACGTAACAAAAGAAGAGCAGCCATTTTGTTTCTCAGACAACGATAATTGACATTTTGTTTTGGTTCATGTATTAAAAATTTAAAATGTATTATAAGTAATTAAAATGATATTTATGAATTATAACAGATTATATTAAACTGGATCAATAATATTAGTCCATGTAATAAAGAATGCAACATTTGCTTGGCTAAAAAAAAAAATTAAGTCAAAATGTGTCTAGGGTTACAAAGAAGTAATTGAATAGCTGATGCGATAAACAGGACAGTTTGCAGATTACCGGATTTTTGACCCTCGGATCGCCTTCAATGACATAATTTTACCTTCAGGGAATTTTTCAGTGTCGTCTGGTGATCAAGCGATACACTCAAGTGTAACGTTGGTAAAGATCAGTGGCACAGCAAGGTCATCCCTTTACCTTGCCTATGTCCCAATGAACGCGATGTCCCTTTCTCAACTGAATTAATTATAAAGATTGGAAATTTTTATTTCGAGCATTTGTTCTTTTTTTTTTAAACGAATACTTGAAAGAAAAAAAGTTGAAACAATTTTTTTGAACAGGCTCTTAACTAATTTTTTTTGGTTTTGATTTTTAATCTGGTTATATCGATTCTCTATATGATACACTAATAATGCAATAAAGGAAAGCATTCTTTAAATAGCTTTATTGCATTTTAAATATTTCTATTACAGAAATTTCATTTTAATACCGTTGAAACTGAATCCGTAATTTGCTGAGTAGTCATAAATCTTCTGCAAAAACTTTTTGAAAATTTTCCATGGTGGTACATTACATTTTTATTCAATACCAAAAGTACAGTTTAAAATAAATTTAAAAACCACTGTTCTATCTAATTTGCATAAAATTTCCACTTAAAGTTTTATATGATTTCTTTATGTAATATTTTTGTAATTGCTGATACCTGGTTATATTTTTTATCTTCTATTGTTAACAAATTAATAATGATATCACCACATATACGATATACTATGACCACAAATCTTCAATTTTAATGCTAAACAATGGGCAACTTTTCCTATCGGTATTCTTCTAATCACAGATTAGTAATCGCATATTTTTGTTAATCTCGTTTATTGCATATGAAGGTATACATTTAATAAAAATGTGCATTTTTTCTAAAGAACTGTTTCAAAAAGAGAAAAAAGCAGAGATCACAACTATGCATTTGCTCACCTGCGATTGTGAATTTGCAGACAGGAAAATTCCTCATACCGTTACATGGGGATTGAAAATCTGTGAGGTCATCTGATGCACATTGTGACACTTTTATTTACTTCGTTCTAGAAAGTAGTATACTAACTTAAAAATCGTGCATTTTAAGTAGTATAATATTTGGCATTAATTTTCTCTTTTCCACTACCATTTTGGTGAACTACAGTCAATATTCTATGTGCTTTTATGAAGGAAAAAGGTCTAAATACAAATTTCACCTTCTCAAAGAAAGTTACTTTCATTGCCGTTATCTTTAAAGGAAAAAAGGAAGCAGCCCATCTCCAATTGACATTTACAAAGAAAAAAAAATCGTTATCGCTTGATAATTAAAATTAACTTTTTAATATGTGGCATCTTTAAGATCCTGTACCACGAAGGAACTTACGTTCGAAAACGTGTTAAAATTGAAACCTTATTTTGTTAGGGAAATAGTCATACTTTTAATTTGTTTTTATTGCATGAACAAACTTGATTTGTCTGTTGTAAACAAACAATTCGGGGTAAAAGAAGTAATGTAGCGCATGTGACGGAGGCGGTTGAATAAACATAAAGGCAATTCATCCAAGGTAACGATTAATTCTAATTATTTTGTGTACACTTTTCTGTAACCCAGTTCAAAGAGTTTGGACATTTGGTCTATGTGCGCTAATGTTATTTATCTGTTTAAAAAAGTCTCATTTTATTTGTGTTTGAAAAATACTGTCTAATTTAGTTGTCTTTGGAATATATATTTTTCCCGAAATGTAATGCTGTTTATATTCATTTAATATCATTTTTATTCATAAACTAACTGAATACCCGTGCTTCGCTACGGAGTAGATTCATTAAAATTAAATACAACGATAAATGTATGCAATTAATCCATAATATTAATATATATATATATATATATATATATATATATATATTAATATTATGGATTAATTGCATTTAAAAAAATGCCCCAAGGTGTAAAATTTTTCTCTATTACGGAGTACTATTTAAAAAAAAAAATTTAGGTAGTCTCTTCTAACGAAACTACCGCGGGTTATTAACGTAGCATTACTTATCGTTGCTTACCTCTTTTTGTATGTCTTTTGTATGTATGTGTTATGTATATATGTATCTATATATATGTACGTATGTATATATATACATATATGTATGTCACAGTTTTGGCGCATTTAGGTGCTTTTCTGTTTAACTGTTTACTACTTGTCCAAGCGATATAGACTGGGTTTGGTGCGCTGCCAAAATTATAACTCGCGAGGTACGGATGGACGGTTTTAGTGTCTGAAATTTTGCTTTCCGGAGGACCGTTATGGAGGAACGTAATCCTACGTTAAAAAATCTTTCAATCCAAGTCGGCAATACTTGGACGCATTTTCTCCCTAGGTTAACACTGAGGTGAGCGAATTCAATAGGGTTAGTACACAGCAGCCTTAACTTCTCTTTGTTTCATGTTATTATGAAAGTGTATTTTGACTTACAACTTGATGAGAAATACTTTTGTAATATTAATTTGATGAGACTTAATATGAATAAAACAACCAACTGTCATGAAGATTTAAAAATAAAGGTAAAATGACCGTCAAGAATAAAACGCAAAGTTTCCATTAAAAATGCTGTTTTGAATAAAATGAAAGCGAAGAAATATCGACGTTGCTTAAGTTATTACGTTTGTTCCGTGTGCTCCGTGTGCAGACGGCCTTAGTTCTAAAAAAATCTAGCTTAGATTTTAGTATTTTAAATGTTAATTTTTTGCTTTTTGTTTTTATACTTGAACACTGTCTTTCTATTCAGCAATTTTTTGCCATGCTTATAACCTTCCAGCAAGTGCGTCTGCGCAAATTTTACGACAAATTCGGTTTTTAATGTACTTTTTTCGCATATCGGAGCTGGGACATCTGAAGATAATTTCTATTCCTCCTTTCAACCCTTCCCCATATCATGAAATGTGTCAACAGGAAATCACATGACAATTTTTATTGTTAACTGGGCTTTTGTGGTATGTGGTAGCTTGTTCGTAAAATTTACGACACGCGCGTGGTCGTGAGTGAAAATTCAGAAAATATTTTTTTCTCAAGTATTTTGTAATTTTGTGTTAATAATTGACGTGTATTAGTTTAATCTGTATAAATTCGAATCTATAATTTTTATATCGGTTTTCATGGCAAAAAAAAAAAAAAAATTAAAAAAAAAAATTATACAATCAGCTGATTGTTCCCGCATTCTTCAAGAATCATCTGATGACGAAAACGAAAGGATGGAAACATTTGGATTTGAGAGCGATAGCGATTTGAGTGAAAGATATAGAAATAAATGATATCAGTAGTGAATCTGAACAATATATTTTGGATGATGATGATAATAATGATTCAGAGGAAAGAAATGATGATGACATGTTCTATGTTGGTAAGGATAAATCTTCTAAGTGGCGAAAAGAGAAGTATGCAAACTTTTCAAAGACGAAAAATATTAATATTGTGAAAGTGTTACCTGGCCTAAAACGCCATGACAAGGATATAGAGGATGAAATAGGATCATTTTTAAAAATAATTCGTATAAATATGCTTGGTGAAATTTTGGAGTGCACAAATAAATATATAAGCATTTAAAAATAATTTACTATAATTTGAATGTGACATCATTTGTATTTTGCAACAATAATGTAAATGTTTTATTTCTTAACAAATTTACTATCAATATTCCTTTACTTATGTCGTTCTTCGTGCCAAAAACGGTAAAATAACATCTGTCGTAAAAAAATACGACGCGTGCGCGCTCATGTAAAATTGCTGAGCGCGCGTGCTGGAAGGGTAAGGGCCTGTTCACATAGGAGTCCGTTGCGTTGCGTTAAGGAAAAGATGACGTCGAGACGAAAATAAACCAATCATAGGCCTCCAAACGATTAGCAATGAAATTTTTAATGCCTATGATTGGTTTATTTTCGTCTCAACATCATCTTTTCCTTAACGCTACGCAACGGACTCCTATGTGAACAGGCCCTAAAAGCATGGCAAAAAATTGATCTTAAAGCTTGTTCACATAGGAGTTCGGTAGCGGAAGCGTTCAAGTATTGAAATATATTTAACCAATGACAAACCTCCAAGCGATTAGCAACGAAATTTTTAACGCCTATGATTGGTTTATTTCCGTCACAGCGCCATCTTTTATTTCGGATTTTTTTTCCTCTTTTGAAATGTTAATTGGAGATGGTCTGCTTCCCTTTTTCCTTTATAAATAACGGTAATGAAAGAAACTTTATTTGAGAAGGTGGAATTTGAAGCTTTTTTTCTTCATAAAAGTAGATAGAATATTGACTATAATGAGCCAAAATGATGGCGAAAAAGAGAAAATAATGCTAATTATTATTGATGAAGATGCGCGATTTTTAAGTTATTATACAACTTTCTTGAACGAAGTAATCCGTTGTAAATGAAGATCCTTCTGACCAATGACAGTTTATTACAATATTTTACATGTTTGAGACTTACAGACGAACTAGCGAGTGAATGAATGGAAAGATTATAAAAAAAAATAATGTAAAATGGTGTTAATTTGGAATGATGTTCGTTTGGAGGTTACGTCGTGGAGTGGAAGGCCATTGCTGTGGCTATCCAACAGCTTTCAATTCGATATGGTTCTTTTAACAAAGCAGTCATTCTGTCCGACTCAAAAAGGGCTTCACAAGCTGTACCTCGAAATAACCACGGTGAGTCACACCGGATTTCGGGAAGTAGATTACTGACCTCGCTCATAATATCTATTTTTAATGGGTGCCTGCTCACTGCGGCATTCAGGGCAAAGGTCATGCAGACCCCCTTGCTAAGAAAAAAGGGTTCCAGTGCCTCCAGAGACCAATGAGACCAATTACATTCTATGCTTAGAAGTTACTCACCAATACAAGGGCCTGGGGTCGCTTTGGGGTAGCGCGTTGAGCTTGGAACTGGGGATTCTCAGTTCGAATCCCGACGAATGTCATTAAATATTTTCGTGTCTAGGCCGGATATGGACAAGTTAAATCCGTATATTGGAAAGTCCTATGAAGTCGAGAGGGTCGGAGAAGGTACGCCCCCCCCCCCCCCCTAGATGTCGCCCCTGGGGGTGCTCGGTCAAAACTGAAGTGGCATCAAGGGGTGGTGTTGGTTGACCTATAATTTGCCCCCATTGAAAGTAACTAACGATTCTCGCGGATTACGTGAGAATTTCTTCAATGACAAGCACTCCCCATTGACAAACGCTTACTAATGAGACTTTCATGAAGAAAAGATTCGTTTCAATCCTCCAAAAATAAAGGATGAACCATCCTTAATGAGAACACCTTCATCATTCCCTATTCCCCAAGAAAAGCTGCTGCAGCACGCTTTAGTTAGGCTGATGACTGGGCACGATTATTTGCGATCTCACCTCTTCCGCACTGGGTTCCGCAGACTGTTTGTGACTCTTGTCAACCTATGACATGGTAACGTTTGCACGCGTGCTTTGAAGTTGGTAGTTTTGGCAATATCGTCGAAAAAAATACTGGAAAGCTCGTAGACTAATGCTCGTAGATTGGAAAGCTCGTAGGCTTAAGAGCTAGTGTCTGTGGCTTTTGTAAGCAACAACATGTTCGTTTTCTAAATTTAATGGGCAATATACGTGATCTACTCAATTTGAGGAATTCAGATTTTTCGAACTGAATGTGGTTAAATAAAGTGAGAATCCATTTCCCTTGCTTGTAAATTAAATACTATATTCTTCTAAGCAGAATACCCTTCACATGAAATGCTTTTGAATCTGAGTCACATTGCAAGTAATTTGCTTAGGCGTAGGGTGCTTCTTTTTTTTTTGGGGGGGGGGGGGGAGGGGGGGCTCGAATTGAATTCAGTTAGGACCCTTCTCTGCGCATTGACTGGGTGGCGGTCCTTAAAATATGAAATATTATGATTTTTTTGGAAACTGAATAATAATAAATTGATGTTTGAGTAGTATTCAAAAGTGATACAATGCAAAAAATAAATATAAATAAAATGAGAAAAAAAAACATAGCATCGAATTTTGGTTATGGATCATATCATTGTTTAAACTAACATTGTTAAGGTAAAGACATAATTGGAATCTTCAGTTTTACAGTTTGAAAAAAGGGGGGGAGGGACCAACTTTCTTAAGCATTTTCTACAATTTTCCGATTTTAACTGAACTTCTATTAACGTTTTAATTTATTTCAAGTTAAGTTGGTGGGGGGCACGTGCCCCCCATGCCCCCCGACGCTACCCTATGGTTCCAGTATTTGGACAGTTTTATATAAAATCTAGACAATGAGTGGGAAATTGAGTTGTTAGAGTAGTGAAGGAGGTATAAAGGAATTTATTCGCTACGCCTATGGTGACGCTACGCGTATGGTGATTTGTCATTAAACAGTTCATATAAAACATGCATTTATTACAAAGTTTTTAACACACAATAATAGACTCTCTAGAGCAGTGTTTCTTAATAACCTGAGGACCGCGAACCCCATGGGAGTCGTGAAATAATTACAACTCGTAAAAAAGGAAACTAGTCGTTCGTGCAGTAATTTATTATTACTGTTAAGTTTTGATTTGGGGGGGGGAGGACTATAAAGGTTGAGAGCTGATTTAGAGCCTTGGATCTTAACCGATGGTCGGGAGGAACCTATAGGTACCTACTACGCGGACCACTCCCTCCGCGAAGTCACCTGTGATTAAAAAGAAAAATTAGTTTCATCTTTTCAAAACGGCCGCGAATTTAACAATTTTATAAAATTAACATCATAAAATGATTTGTTCCCATTTTATTTTTGTTTGTTGATTTTCTAAAAGTTACCGTATTTCTTCGGTTTCTAAACCTTTCGAGTACGAAAAAAATTCCTTGTCTGCTGAAAAAGGCCAGATATATTTTCTGTGACCCAGTCTTAGAAATTTTACGGCTGTTAAGAAAATGCAAGGTCAAAAATCTCATAATTCCTTAGTTTTCATAGGCTTTTACGCTTGCTATTGAGTTTACTTTCACATTAAATTTGTTACTGTCTTTAAGTTTATTTGTAACTTTTCATTAACCCTTCAGTGGTATCCCTGAGTCTGCGAGGCCCAGGAGACAGCAGTTTTTGTTTTATCTGATATATAGAAACTAGTTAACCAGTTCAGCACTAGAATACCTTCCTATCAAATCCTTTAGATGACATTCCTTGATCTTACCTTAGTTTAGTTCCAAAATTGAAGTGGAAAAACAAGTCTCAAAAAGCAGTCTGGGCCTCATAGACCCAAGGTTATCATTTGTGTTAGTTTAATTCACCATGGGCCCTGTAACGACTCCCGTACAATAGCAAATATTTTGTGCGTGAAATTCCTGGAAGACCGACCAACGCGCGGTTTGTGCACCTAATTGGTTTAGACGGCTGGAGACGGACAGTCTTCGCGACATAAAGGCCGGAAGTGCTACCGACAGCTCGCGGGACAGTTCGTCAGCTACAGAAGGGAAGTTGCCGACCGGAGGCACCTAGTCGTCTGGGAACAATAGCTGAATAAATAAAGGCGGCGTTTTCCAGACCTTTCGAGAACTTTCAGCGAAGGTATATAAAGTCGCCGGACGCGAGTTAAAGCAAGTCAGTGATTCAGAGATTAAGTTATTCAGAGTGACGCCGGAGACAAGGAGATACTGTCGGGCCTAGATAGACTTGAATGAGCGCAGCGACAACTCATGTTTGACCTTCCCCTTCGATGCCGTGAACCCACGAATTTAATTTTTTATATTGTATATAGCCTGTATTTAGTTGAGAAACTCAAATAAAGCATTAAATACAAAAAAGCTGGCAGTCTTTTATTTAAAACAAAGTCCTTACAGCCTGTCTACTCCGAAAAAGGTTTTCAATTTAGTGTGTCAAGATCATGTTAATTTAGTTCATAAACTTCTATAACACGAATGTTTGGGAGGTGAAATTATGTCTGAGAGCAATGATGAAGACACATCCTAATTTTCACGCAGTTAGTGATCATGATCGAATTTTACTATGTACAGTGGTACCTCGACTTACGAGTTTAATTCGTTACATGACGGAGCTCGTAACTCGAAATACTCGTATCTCGAATCAATTTTCCCCATTGAAATGAATGCAAATGTCATTAATTCGTTCCAGGCTCCCCCGAAACATCGCAATTTTTTGTTACATGTTTTTAAATAAGAAACATGAGCTTATAAACGACGAATATTGTATAAAAACGCAATACAATAGAATGTACTGCAATAAATTTGTTTTATTAAGTGTAATGTACAACTTTTACCTTGGAGATCAGACTTGAAGATGCTGATGGAAGAGGAGGAGAAAGGCTGAACTGAAAAATCAAATTTTATTCATTGATTTTTGACCTTTTTGCCCCGCATTCCTCACTTTTGCTTTTATTACCAGCTACTCTCTTTAAGTGAAAGAGTGAGACACGGAAGCTGGGCGATTGTTGCATCGTTCACTGTGTCTGTAATGTCCAGATTCTTCTTTCTGAGAATCCGAAGAACGTTTTCCCAGAATCCGTAGAAGAGGGAGAGCTTTCGATCCTAGGACCAAGGTCATCCCATCCCTTAGACCCCACGGGGAGTTCCAGTGTGGGGGAGGGAATTGAAGCTATCTCTCTGCGAGAGAGGTTGGGCGCTGTTCGGTTTCAGAGGGCGACTCAAATTTGGGGTGGTAATTGTTCAGTGTTAATCTCTCGGTTTAAGACTGGATAGTAGTCTCAGAATAATATGTATACAGTTGTATAATAATTGTACATAATGGTTGTAAATATTATATGCTTCTTGTGTTGTCATTTGATGAGCACGTAACATGGCATTCGATGCTCAAACTAGCGGTGGGATATCTGAAGCTTGCTCGTAACCCGAATTTTAACTCGAAGCAAAAAATCTACCAAGAGAATGCTCGTATCTCGAGACACTCGTAAGTCGAGGTACCACTGTAATCAGTTTTTAGTATGTAAAGAAAAATAAAATAAAATTGATTTCTTTAATTTCAGACTTAGTATGCTTTATTTGATGTCCTAAAACTATTTTCAATGATTAATTAGCATTTATGTATTTATGAAATTTTTTTTAATTTCCTAGATCCAGGGGATACCACTGGCGTCTGACAATTTTCAGGTTACTACTGAAGGGTTAAAATCGTTTATCCTAAATAATTTATTTATACAGTAAATGAAACCCCTTTTTCCTCTAAAAGGGTTAGTTTGGAGTTTTTGTTTAAAAAACAACTTTTAACTCTGTTTTTTTACTCTATGTTTTTTATCAAACATAGCCCCCAACGATTTTTTTTCTCTTTGAAAAGTGGTCCCCGATCAACAAAAGGCTAAGAAACACTGATCTAGTTTTCAAGTGGGAGCCATATGGCCCTGGAGGCCGTCTTAGGATATTCCGGAGGGACCACAGAGGAAAGCAAAGTGCAGCATATATAGGGTATTATACAGACGTTGAATACGCCCAGTTTTACTTTTTGGTAGTACAGTCGGACCTCTATTTAACGAAGTCGCTAAATCCCGAAAAAAAGTTCGCTATATGGAAAATTCGTTAGAGATTCACCATTTAAAATACTTTAAACTAACAAAACAGATTTTAAATTCATGAACACTAAATATTATTAATAAAAGTAATTGATCACACCTATATTTTGTAAATTAATGTCTATTTGTTTTATATATCTCACCCATCAAACAGAAATGTGCAAGGAAAACAAGAATAAAACAATACATTTTCCGGGAATACGCTGTATTTTCAATTTAAAAAAATGATATTAAAATTAATGAATTTTAATGACACTATCGCATTTATTATAAGAAGTAATTTTAAGCATACATTACCACATGCGTCCTTAAATTTAATTACTGATAAAGTCTGTTAATTTTGTCTGAGTTTTTTGTTTGAAAAAGTATTTTCTCTCATAATACGCCTCGCATCTTTGCAATGTCAACAAAAACCCCTTCAGGTGAATTTTCTTCAAACTGCAACCCGCGTCGGAATGTGTTAAAAGAAAGAATAAGTTTGAAATTTTCAGAAATTTTTTGAGAAATATGGAGAAAAAAAATATTGGATCACAAGAAAAAGTTTATTAAATAGAGAATGCATTTCGCTATTTGGAGGTTATTTTACCAAGAAATTCACAAAATGTTCTTGGTTCCAAGGAAAAGTTCGCAAAATAGAGGTTCGTTAAACAGAGGTCCGATTGTAGTTAGTCATGTTTGGCGTTCTTGATATTCCTTATATTTTAGTTAGGCTTGTTACATCGGATTGATTTAACAAACGCATAAAAAAAACGCTCAGAATAGGTAAAACCACATTTTAATAAAGTTTGAACAAATTAAACACTTTGTTTCAAAATTACACATACTAAATGAAATAATGCGTTAACAGAACAGTGTTCAATGAATAATGTGCAGTGTTCTGAGCTTGCATTCAAAAACTCATTTTATATCTGGGTTGAGAGATACGTCAGTCAAAATTTGCATTGATCGTTCGTAAAATAAATGTTCGTTTGCGAGAAGTGGTATGCAGCTCCTGTGCTGTCGCAAGTCGCCACAGATGAAATGAAACATGGTGAAACTGTTGTGTATGTGAATCATTTGATACCGCTTTATCATGACATGTAAGGGCCTGTTCACATGGGAGTCCGGTAGCGGAAACGTTAAAGCATTGAAATATAGTTAACCAATGACAAACCTCCAAACGATTAGCAACGGAATTTTTAACGCCTATGATTGGTTTATTTCCGTCTTAGATCCATCTTTCCTTTAAGGGCCTGTTCACATAGGAGTCCGTTGCGTAGCGTTAAGGGAAAGATGACGTTGAGACGAAAATAAACCAATCATAGGCCTCCAAAAGATTAGCAATGAAATTTTTAATGCCTATGATTGGTTTATTTTCGTCTCAACGTCATCTTTCCCTTAACGCTACGCAACGGACTGCTATGTGAACAGGCCCTTACTCTTCCGCTACCGGACTCCTATGTGAACAGGCCCTTACTCGAGCTGAAATATGCATATTTAACCAATTATAAACCTCCAAACGATTAGCAACGAAATTGTCATCGCCTGTGATTGCTTTAAAATATGTCAATGCGAGTAAGGGCCTGTTCACATAGGAGTCCGTTGCGTAGCGTTAAGGGAAAGATGACGCTGAGACGAAAATAAACCAATCATAGGCGTTAAAAATTTCATTGCTAAATGTTTGGAGGTTTGTCATTGGTTAAATATGTTTCAATGCTCCGCAACGGATTCCTATGTGAACAGGCCCTTACGCTGACGAATTCTATGTGAACAGGTTCGCCTCCGTAATCTGCTGGACATGGATATTTCAGCCTGTAGTTAATCCTTTTGCTTTGATGTTCCCTTGAATGAAGCGCTTATAGAGCTGCAGAAAGACGGCAGCCAAATTAACTTTCAGTCAAGAAAAACACCATTTTCGGATAAAGAGTAAAACGTCGAAAAATTTTCCACATCTTTGGAATAAAGCAGAATAGTTTTTCATGGCATTTCCTTCTACTTGTTCGGTAGAACCAGGTTTCAGTCGAGTGAGTTACTTATTCAGGTAAAATGCGGAACCACTTTTAATGGACAAGGGGATCTCCTGTTATCCCTCATAGTAATAGAACCGGATATAAACAGCTTTATATTTGATTATCAAGCGCAACTGATCAAGAAATTCATGAAGTATAAATTTTTATGTAATTTTATTTTGCATAAATTATAAAAAAAGCATGTATAAGTAGCCCTCCAACAGCACGGCATCTTACAACACGGTTTCGCTCTAACACGATAAAAAAATTACGAAAACCTTTGTACGACACTGTACTTCTATAGCACTAGACAACATGATTTTTGTTTAACACATTTAAAAACTAAATTACCTTAAAATAATGACGGGAAGCAATAATAAACTATAGTGGATTTACATGAAAATGTATAAACAAATTATAATTTATTCTTTTATAACTCTATAAAATTACAAGAAGGCCTAAGCTTAGCTGAAAATCTTGAATCATTTTTCCTGAATGCAGACCCTTCCGCTGAAAGAAGCTTAAAATTCAAAAGGGAGCTGCAAAATTGTCTATCTCCATACCGTGAATCTGCAATGACCTTGTAAGAACCAGGAAATAAACCAAAATTACAGATTTTTCAAAGAGGATAGAAGGTGCAAAAATTCTAAATGAAGAGAAAGGTTTTGAAAGTGAAGGTGATATCGTTCAATCGAAAAAACGTTCTCGTTTAATTGTTCTGAGCACCGATGAGGAAGAAATCCATTAAATTAAGGTCACATTAAAAGAAAATAATATTTTTTGTTTCTTTTCGTTTTGCGTTATACATACATTTATATATTTAATAAAAATTATGTTGGTTATGTGGAAATAAAAAAAAGTTTTTTTAGTAAGTTTTCAGAACGTAACTCCCCCTTTTTGAACTGTCTCTGGATCTCATATAACACGGTTTCACACAACACGGCACTTTCTAGGAACATATCTACCGTGTTATAGGAGGCTTACCTGTACTAGTAAATAAAATAAACACCATTAGAGCCAAAATACTTCCAGTAAAAAAGTTGAGAAACTAAGAACTAAGATATAGAGAGCCATTGCCAGGAAAGCCATTTGATCAAAAGTCGAGTTTTGATTTACTGAGACTTAAATCAACTTGCATTATCAAATAGAAATTTCAAAGATCATTTATGTATTATTAAACTGATTAATTTATGTGATTTTTTGTAAGTTCTCATCTCAAAAACTACCTTGTTGTAATGTGATGGTTGTTTCTGTGACAGTTATTAGTCTTGTTTTATTAAATACGACAAATTTCGAAAGCGATGGGCATGCCTCCTATATTAGGCTGTAATTTCCCCGAATGAAAATGTATCAGTGAATTATAAAAGGCTATTGTTTGATTTTTTTTTTTTCTACTGCGTACAAGACACGGAGTGAAAATAACCTTTGGAAATCTCGCGTCGTTTGTTGCTATTTTTAGCTAATCGTTAAATATTCCTGAGGTGGTTGCCACAACTATTATATGGACTGTTTGGCGAAACGTCGAAACATTGTTTGGCGTCATTTTTTTACTTTATGGTTTAATATTGTTCGCATAAATTATACAGATTAAAGATTTTTTAAAGATTTATTACGGATTTTTTTAACTGTCTGTTTAATATTTTATTTATTTTTGATTTTATTTACTAATATACATTCTAAATTTATTTTTGTTTAAGGATTTTTAACGATTTGTTAAGGATTTTTTTACTGAGTTTATTTTTAATGTCTTATTTTTATTTTATTTATTGATATATTCTAATTTTTTTCTATTTAAGGATTTATTGGATTTTTTTAACTGTTTTATTTTTAATGTTATATTTATTTTTGATTTTATTTATTGATATATTCTAATTATTTTTCTATTTAAGGATGTTTTAAGGATTTATTAAGGATGTTTTAAAACAAACTTTATATTTAATGTTTTATTTATTTTTGATTTTATTTAATATATATATTCTAATTCTTTTGTTTGATTTTTTAAATGATTTGTTGAATTTTTTTAACTAAGTTTATTTTTAATATTTTATTTTTATTTTATTTATTAATATATCCTAATTTTTTTTTTCTATTTAAGGATTTTTTGGACTTTTTAACTGTTTATTTTTGATTTTATTTATTGATATATTCTAATTATTTTTCTGTTTAAGTATGTTTTAAGGATATATTAAGGATTTTTTTTAAGCAAAGTTTATATTTAATGTTTTATTTTTTTTTATTTATTGATATATTCTAATTATTTTTTTAACTGTTTATTTTTAATGTTATATTTATTTTTCATTTTATTTATTGACATATTCTAATTATTATTCTATTTAAGGATTTATGAAGGATTTTTTAAAACTAAGTTTATATTTAATGTTTTATTTATTTTTTGATTTTATTTATTGATATATTCTAATTATATTTTATATTTAAGAATTTGTTAACGATTTATTTAACTAAGTTTATTTTTAATGTTTTATTTATTTTTATTTTATTTATTCATGTGTTTAAACTATTTTTTTCTAGGATTTGTTGCCCAATTTCTCGTCGTTTTCTTCCTTTGCTCGCATCTCCATATATTTCGCATATTTTTTATTCCATGGTTTCCCTTTCTTTATACAGTTTCTTCGTTTGGCATTTTTTACGTCCAGAGTTTTTCTGTAAAGGGAAAAGACATTGTTCTTTCATTCCAAGGCAAATTTTTATTACTACAGTACATAAGATGTTGCCGGTGGCTGATTTATGGCGGTGCATCAGCTGACCTTCATTCCCAATGTAAAGCTATGAGGAAATTTTTCTAATGAAAGATTAGCGAATGCGTATTTTTTAAATACTGTTTTCTGCCTTTGTAAGATTAGGCTTTTTAAACAGAACGCGCATAGTTTTAAAAATTTTAAATTCTTTCTTAGTTATTTTTTTGCAAGGTATTAAATTGTCTATCGTTACTAACTGAAATTGTTTTTCGGAAAAATTAATTTTAATTAGAAAGTTTTTTTGAAAACACGCAGTCCAATAAAAGAGTCATTTTCTAATGCAGCTAACAGAATTTATACACGTGTGTGCGTGTGTATGTATATGTATGTATGTATATATACTAGCTGAGTGGCAACCGATGTGTTGCTTTTTCGATTTAAAATGAAATAGTTTCATTTCTTAATGATTAAAAACCGTTTAATCACTTTTAAAAATACATTAGAATTTTTAAAAAAGGAAATAATAATTTAAAATTTTCTTTCTCAAATTTCGGTTTTTGGCTTTTGAAATAATTCTTTCAAATTTCCGTTTTCAAATTTTGCTTTTTAGACAAAAAAGAAATTCATTCAATTAGAAAAATTTCTAAAGGTTTTAACTTCTCATTTCCTAAAACTGAAATTATTTCTGGTACTTTAAAATTATTTCTTGATTTCAATTATTAAATGACTCGTTCTCAACTAATAATTTTTCCTTTTGGCAACTGAGCAGAATTTCTTTTGAGGAGTCGAGTTCCTGGGTCTATTGACTTTAACTCCTGTCGCAAGATGCTTATTATCAATGTATATGTGCTCAATAGAAAAAATTATTAAATTAAATTTAGTTTAAAGTTACCAGTTACATTAATATAAAAATTAAGTTTAAAACCTTCAAAAAGTAGAAGAGTAAGATAAATTTAAAATTTAGAAATATATTAAGATTAAATAAATAAAGATTAAAATGAAGAATTAAAAAATTTAAAGAAAATACGTTGAAATTACTTATAAAGTTACGGAAAAAATGGCCCTCAGCAAACAAGATGGAAAGTTCGCATAATAAAAGAAAAAAAAGGCCCTGTGCAGGGTCAAAAGATTCGTAATGAGATGATTGTAGAGTTCCGCGGGGGAAAACAAAAAAACACCAAGACAGGCAAAATTGGAAAATGCGTCTCCACCTAGGGCCGAACCCACAATGTAGGGTTTACCAGGTCAGCGCTATAGCACTACGCCATGAAAGCCCACAGGCAGGTCAGCAAGATGTGAGATATATTGCGGTAAAGCCGAATGTAAATATTAATCTCGGGTGGAAAAAGTGCTTAAAAAATAGAAAGACAGTTCTGACGAATTCAAAATTGGTGGTGGAAGAATCCTATCAGTTGCTCATTAATTAGAAACAAATTTCACGAACTTGCTGGAATTATTAGTGAGTAAAATAATACGCGAAAAACTGCGAACTCGGCATTCGGTTAAAACTGAGTTTTGCAAGTACGCTCTTTTAGAATGAAAACTTTTATTGAATGTATTTGGTATATTTTGGAAGCTGAATATCTAGCAAATGCCGATAAATCGTAAAATTGACATTAATAAATGCAGAAAACCGAAATATTTGTCCATCAAAATTGTCGATTTCGTGAAATTCGGAAAACTGCTTTGGGGAAAAAGCTTCGTTTGAAATGAAACACATTTTTAAATTTATAAAAATGTGTGTATCCTTAAAGATGAAGAGTTGTAAAACACATGGAAATAAAAAAATTTGTCGATTGGAGGGCGGAAAAGTTGAATTTTGCATGTATGAAAATAGTGGAAATTTGCGAAACGGAAAGGAGCTGGCCCACCCGGAATGTCAGCTGTTTCAGCTCTCCTCTTCCATTAAGTTCGGCGGTTTTAAATGAATAATTAAAAAAGTTTGAAGTTTTGAAAGTTCAGGATAGCATCAGTGCACGCGTCTCGGCCTTCCGCATATATCGGTACCAGTCGCGATATCCTGCTATGCTCGGTTCGCGAGATTAGCCCGTCCCCGTGTCTGCTGACAGGCAAACTAACATTTGTTTACCTTCAGTTGTTAATAGTAAGATATACAGGGTGAACCAAAAGTCTTGCCCTGATTACAAAAATTCATTACAAAATAACCGTTTAATACGAGGGTCATTCTAAAAGTAAAGAACGTTTTGATCTGACGAGCCGCCTAATTCTCCCACCACCCCCCGCTGTCGTGAAATTTACTTGCCAAATCTTTCTCGCCAGTTTGACGCTAACAGCGAGCAGCTGCGGTCATTTATTGTTTATTTATGCGATTTTAAAATGTGTTACAAAATTAAGGATCCCGCCAAGTGTGAGATTCGTAGCGTAATACGCTTCCTGAATGCAAAAACACGTTCGCCCTATTAAAATTTACAGACAGATAACTGAAGTTTATGGAAAATATTATGAATGAAGCTTCAGTTCGAAAACAGTGCATTATTTTTAAATGCCGCAGCTTACTGCCTTCACCGACTACGCCGTACCATTCAAAACAAACGGCGGGGATTGTTGTCCAGCGGCATTGTGTTTCTTCGCTCGTCCGCATGCTGCTGCGTTGACGAAGGATTCAGCAATTTAACTGGGAAGTTTTTGAACATCCCACCTTAAGCCCGGACTTGGACCCCAGTGATTACTTACTTTTTTACCAAATTGAAGGATTTTTTGGGCGGAAACCACTATGAAAATGATGACGAACTGAAAGAGGAAGTTAGTGACCGGTTCAAAAACTTGGCGGCAAGTGAGTATGCAGAAGGCATAGGAAAGCTGGTACAGCGCTTTGACAAATGGTTCAATTTGAACGGCAATTACGTAGAGAAATAGGTAAGATATCAAAATGTGTTGTACAATAAGTTTTCTTTCATTATCTTGAATAAAAATGACTAGAGAAACAAACGTTCTTTACTTTTAGAATGACCCTCGTATAATAATGTAACTTTTGTATCGTTGGATAGGTCAGTTTTAGTTTTTTTTGAGTGAAATAAATGACGCGAGTGCTCCTTCAAGAGGGACTCAGGGGAATATTTGAAAGGACATCATTTTCGGAAGGAACGGCGTCGATTCAAGAGAAAACCCAAAAAGTGTTACTCCTAACATTTACTTAGACTTATTGGAATTTTTTCAGAAAGATGTCGCACCCCCCACACTGGGGATCTTTAGTGCGTGATTGCCAAGACGAAACATGTATACTGTGTGTACTGTAACAGAAGACATGTTAAAGAACACTTGGCGGGAACTGGAATACCGCTTCGACATTCTCCGAGCTACCAAGGGGGCACACGTTAAAATTTACTGAGGTAAATGGTCTTATAAAAAAATTTATAACAGTACTTATATCCAAACAAACATAGGTCTAATTATAATAGTTTGTGCACGATAAATATTTATAATCAGGGCAAGACTTTTGATTCACCCTATATATATATATATATATATATGTACAGTCGAACCCCGTTATAACGAACTTCAAGGGACCAAAGATTTTGGCCGCTTTATCCGGTGGTTCGCTATATCCGAACCGTTAAGAAAAATGCTGGAGTTCACAAAATGCATAACTCATTAGTCGCAATATGTATTAAATAATGAAGTATTAAAGATGATAAAATATATTAAAAATGATAATTTATCAATTAAAGCGACTAAAATAGATTACATTATACTGACACAATACTAATTAAATTACGTATATTAGGAAAACGACGAGACGAAAATTTCGTTTGCTATATCCATGAGCTCGCTATATACCGGGTTCGCTAAAATGCTGTAATTGTTGTATTATGTTCTCAAACCTAATTAATTAAAGGGCCCAAATGCAAATTCTTACCCAGGGCACAGGAATGGCTAATTACGACACTGTATATAATGTGTGTATATGTATGTATATATATGTGTATATATATATATATATATATATAAAATGTGTGTGTATGGATATATATATATATATATATATATATATATATATATATATTGTAATGACTTACGCCCCTTTCACACTCGGAATTCCTGAGAGAGCCTAACGGCAAGACGTCCATTATCAATCTATCGTATTCATCGGTGACAGTCGCTTTGTCACCGAGTTGTGGCAGACGCCGCGTCGCCATCGGACAATTAGGAAGCCGTCTTCTGTAAGAAATCCCCCTGCTTGCAGACAAAGCCTGTCCCGAGGATAATCACCTAGCCTTTTAGCGGAAGACGCGGAATGGTCTGAAGACGGTCTACAAAAAGAGTTCAAAGGGAGCTCGCTTCAACCACCCACAGAGATTTGTGAGGATATATAGTCGCCACCTTGATGTAAATGGGGGCAGTTGACTTCGTTTTACAGGTGTGAAGAACCCCTCGTCGCCGAACGCGTGCCAGAGAAGGAGAGCCTGCCGTGTTCCATTATATCCTGAACCCCGCGAAATAGCCTCAGATAGTGCTTATTTTTTTTTGTAATTATTGTATAAAGCCTATATTTAATCGGGATGCAAATAAAGCATTTTGTAAATATTAAAGGCTGTCAGTCTTAGTTTTAGGCGAAGTCCTTACAGACTGTTATTAAATGGTGTCAGAAGAGTCATAGGATATCAGTGATGAACGAAAGGATTACAGGTAGGCCGATTCTTTTTATCAGATTCTGGCTTTGATTTAAAAACTAAATAATGGTTTTGTATAAATGCAATAAGTAAAAATTATTTTATTGTGTTTTTAAATGGTATATTTATAAGTAGCCATTTAGAGTTCGCATTAAGAACTAATATTTTAGAAATTTTGATGAATTAAATCAATTTCTGTGTTTTTTTAAATGGTATATGTACAAGTTAGCCATTTAGAGTTCGTATTAAGAACTGATATTTTATTTTAGAAATTTTGATGAATTAAATCAATTTCTGTGTTTTTTTTTTAAATGGTATATGTACAAGTTAACCATTTAGAGTTCGTATTAAGAACTGATATTTTAGAAATTTTGATGAATTAAATCAATTTCTGTGTTTTTTTTTAAATGGTATATGTATAAGTAGCCATTTAGAGTTCGTATTAAGAACTGATATTTTATATTAGAAATTTGGATGATTTAAATCAATTTCTGTGTTTTAATGGTGTATGAGTTAACCATTTGAAGTTCTAAGTAGGAACTATTGTTTTAGGAATTGTGATAAGTAAAACCAATTTCTGTGTGTTTTTATGGTATATGAATGAGTAACCAGTTAGTGTTCAAGTAAAGAACCAATTTTTGTTTGTTAGGAATTGCAATAAGTTTAGCCAATTTCTGTGTTTTGTTAATTGCAAATACTGTATGATTTTCTCTATTTTTAAAGAAAGTGAATTTTTTTTTGCTTTTGATAATAACAGTGTTTATTTAGTATTTTTTTTTCTTTTAATAGTAACAGATATATTTAAGTTTCTTGTGCTTTGATATTAACTGTGATAATTTAGTATTTGTGTATTACTGTGTTGGAAATCTATATAGAGTTAGAATATATAACTATAAAGTGGATTAACTTGAGAATTCTGTTTATGGGTATTCAGTATAAGAGTTCGGTATTTTGATTTGATAGGTATTGAGTAAATTGTGAATGTTTATATTGTGCGGTGCTAGTTTGGTGTTCATAAGGGCTAAAATTATAGTTCGGTCTAAAATTGATCAGTTTTGAACTTGTTAGTTCCGGTTAGGACACATACCGTCGGAAGGTATAGCTAGTAGCTCAGGGATAATTTTATTGTTTATCATAAAATTAGTCACCCTAAAGTTAGAAAAATGACCTTTTTAACTAAGGGTAAGAAAGGGGACCTTTTAGAACTTTTAGAAGAGTTAGGAGGACAAGCTGACGATACGCTTAGGGTCTTCGAAATTAAGAAGATCGTTACAGAAAACGAAAATTACGTCGAAGAAGACGCTAGACTCGCACTAGAGCGTATTATTGAAGATAGAAAGGAACGTGAAGAGAGACTTCGCCAAGAAGAAGCGAAACGAGAAGAGAGACTTCGCCAAGAAGAGAAAGAAGCGAAACGAGAAGAGAGAGAGAGAGAAAGAGAAGACAAAATTCGTCAAGACCAACTTACTCTCGAAATGAGGAGACTGGAATTAGGAATTAATGGAGACAATAGAGCCCGAAATGGGAGGGACAGAGATGCAGACGCAACTCAGAACATTCAGCTCCTTAAAACCATACAGAAATTTGACGAGAAACGGGACGAAATGGGCCTGTATCTAATTAATTTCGAGAGAAGAGCAGAGATGGCGGGAGTCCCTAAACAAGATTGGGTGCCATATTTGTTAGGGGTACTAACCCCAGAAATTTCCAACATGATGGCCAGAGAATCGCCAGAACAGGCAAAAGATTATGACTACGTCAAAGAGATGATTCTCCAGAGATTTAGGATGAATACAGAAAAATTAAAACAACTGTTTTATCGCCATCCTAAACTCGCAGATAAGTCATGGAGGAATTATGCCCATGAGCTTAGTGGCTATTATGATGAATGGATAGCAGATTTAGAAATCACTACATTTAAGAAACTGAGAGACCTACACATAACGGAACAGATGAAGAGACGGGTACCTGCCGATATAAAAGATCATTTTTTGGAGCAGTGGATGCAGATTAATACTCCTTTAGAATTAGCGGAAAAAATCGATAAGTATGAAAGCTTACAAGACAGTTTCCGAACAAGAGAATTCCCAAAGGATCAAAAGTCCACAGATAAAATTAATAAGCCATTTAAAAATAATCATAAATTTAAGGAAGAGAAGAAAGAAAAAAAAGATGTGGAAAAAGAAGCTTCTAGTGGACAAAACAAGGAAAGAATTTTTGAGAAGAGAAAACAGCTCCGTTGTTACGAGTGTGGTTCTTATGACCATCTGAGACCACAGTGCCCTAAACTTAAAGAGACGGAAATTATCGCGGCAACAGAAACTAGTGGAGGAGACTCGAGTGGCGTGATGACTCCATATATCAGTCAGGGAGTCGTTAATGGAAAATCTACGTCTATTCTGAGAGACACAGGAGCGAGCATTGATCTGATTTCTAAAAATTTGGTACAACCCCATATGTACACAGGAGAGCACGTTTATGTCAGTGCACCTGTGTTATATTCATCCGTTTGCTTACCTATAGCAGAGGTCGATTTAAAATGTGAATGGGGCCACACCAGAACTAGAGCAGCTGTCAGCAATACGGAATTCGAGCAGAAACACTATTTGTTAGGAAATAAAACGGCAGCCTTGCTTGAGAAGATCAACAGGAATGTAGAAGTTCCGGTGAAAAATACTGTGCAAACTCGGGCCGAAAAACTAAAATTTGATAGAGAAAGACTAGACACGGGAGATGAAATAACGAAAATAGAGCAAGTGATCCCCGGATCAGAAGCGGTAGAAGAAATCACTTCGGAAGAGAGCGCGACTATCTTGCCTCTCCAGGAGAAACAAATAATTACTCCCGACTTATTAAAGACTTCACCCGAAGAATTTAGAGTTGCACAAAGTGAGGACGAAGAATTGAAAGTAATTTTTGATAGGGCGAAAAAGAAGACGCCCGAAGAAAATAAGTACGTAGTGGTAAAAGAGATGTTATTTTACCAGAAAAAAAATAACGATGGAACCACTAGAAAACTGCTTATTGTGCCTCGAAAGTATCGAGAGAAATTAAAAAGACTCTGCCACGAACATACTAATGTTCATTTAGGCGTTGCTAAGATGAAAGAATCATTAACTCAGTATTTTTACTGGCCATATTGTCACTTAGATATAAATGATTACGTGTCGGCTTGTGACAAATGTCAAAATGGGAAATGCCCTAATGTTAAGAATTCTACGAAACGTCTTAACACTGTTAATTCCCGCCGAACACCAGGCTAAGCCGTAGTTTAGTCCTAAAAGTTTAAATGTATATTATAAGTATGTTGATTAATTGTAGTTTCAGTGTAAAAATGTGACCAGAAATTAATGTGTATTCGTTTGAGTAATGTTTTTTTTTATGAAGTGTAACATGTAATTGTTTGTAAATTTGAACGACTCGACCATAGAAGTTGAGTTTTGCTTTAAAGGAAAATTCAGGTGAAATTCCTTTGACGTTATTATAATATAACGGTTTTGTAGTGGCAAACGCCATATGACGGTTTTATGTATGCCGTGTTGGAATGCCTCAGATAGGTTTTAATTAATGTTCAATTGTAACATTTTATGTTCTGTTTTGTTTGTTGCATAAGCCAGTAGAATGCCTCAGAAAGGTGTTGGCTAACTTTTAAATGCAAATGTGTATGTTTTGTGTATATCTAAGAAAGTAGTAATTGGAGTCAAAATGCACTCCGTACGGTGTTTGAATACCGCAATTGGATGATTTATTGTGAAATCGATAAGTTTTGTCTGAAGAGTTGTTACGACAACAGATAAATGTAAGTGTTGTCAAAGAAACAGTGATTAACAGGAATGTGAAGTTTGTGAGTTTTTTTTTGATAAGGAATGAGCCAATGAGCTATTTTGTTATAATTTTATGTCAGTCAGTACTGAAAAATTAGACCCTAAATCGATTGTGAATCCTATAGTAGGATAAAATGAATATTTAAATTTAGGTCACTGATGACTGTCCACTTAAATGGAAAAGATTGGATCACAGGTAATCGTGAACGAATTAAGTTCCCTGATCCAGGATTTACGGAAAGCCGAGTATTAAATTGTTTTATGACGATAAGTGTTAAATGTATTAAAAGATAAGTAAGAAATTTAAAATTTTCATGTGTATTAGTAACCGTGATGATATGTTCTGTATGAAGTTTAGGTATCCATTTTGGATTTGTGTTTAATTTTATTTGTGTAAAGTTGTTTCATGGTAACTGTGTTTAATATCAATTTGAGAATTTATTTGTGTCATGTGATCACAATTAAGGTAAATTATGGGATCCCAGTTGAGTGATTTACTAGTTATAATGTTTTTTATGTAGTGTCATGTGTATGTACTAGTGTTCTATGAATTTAATTTTTTTGATTGACATGTATTAGTATACTGTTTTATTTAAATTTTTGCCATGACGTGTTATATTATTGTGTAATTTTATAATTTCTTTGCTACGGCATGGTCTCTTATTAGAGATTTTAAAGTGCGTAAATTTTAATTATAAATTCCTTTTGATGTGCTTTTAAAAATGATACTTTGAAGTACAGTTAAAAATTTTCTTTCATGAAGGTAAAGCCAGAGTTTGATCAAAATTAACGGTCTACTCGTAATGTCAATTGGGCGTGCATTTGCCTTCGGGAAAGTTTTATAATTGAAATTGTCCTGAGAAGGACCATGTTTTTGTTCTGTTTTTTGCAGGTGAAAAACTTCTGCAGAAAAACATCTGGGGAGGGGAGGAATTTAGTCTGTAATGACTTACGCCCCTTTCACACTCGGAATTCCTGAGAGAGCCTAACGGCAAGACGTCCATTATCAATCTACCGTATTCATCGGTGACAGTCGCTTTGTCACCAAGTTGTGGCAGACGCCGCGTCGCCATCGGACAATTAGGAAGCCGTCTTCTGTAAGAAATCCCCCTGCTTGCAGACAAAGCCTGTCCCGAGGATAATCACCTAGCCTTTTAGCGGAAGACGCGGAATGGTCTGAAGACGGTCTACAAAAAGAGTTCAAAGGGAGCTCGCTTCAACCACCCACAGAGATTTGTGAGGATATATAGTCGCCACCTTGATGTAAATGGGGGCAGTTGACTTCGTTTTACAGGTGTGAAGAACCCCTCGTCGCCGAACGCGTGCCAGAGAAGGAGAGCCTGCCGTGTTCCATTATGATATCCTGAACCCCGCGAAATAGCCTCAGATAGTGCTTATTTTTTTTTGTAATTATTGTATAAAGCCTATATTTAATCGGGATGCAAATAAAGCATTTTGTAAATATTAAAGGCTGCCAGTCTTAGTTTTAGGCGAAGTCCTTACAATATGTATATATATATATATATATATAAACACATGATAGATATATACACACAAATATCTATCATATATCTATATATAAAAATTTCTCTCTCTCGATATATATATGCATTTTCTAATCTTTGTTTAAAATACCGAGAAGAAAAATTCCCAGTAGGTTATCACTCGGATTGAGTATTTGCGGTATGAACTTATGTACTGCGTTAAGGATCCGACACTCATAATTAGGCCATTTCGCCTTTAGTCTGGTAGGTTTCTCGAGTTTGTTTCACGTTTCAAGGAGGGCTGTGAAGCATAACGAATCTGTCAACATATAATGAGTTCTGAAACCTGTGTAACTTAATGACTGTGCGCTAAATTTATTAGAGAAATAACCGCCGCTAATCTCTTTGTTTCTTACTTGAGGATATTTATCTCAATTTTGTGTTTAAACGGTAAATTTCATGTTAAGGGAACGGTGGACCTTTATTTGAGGAAATCTTTTGATTGTAATATTGATTGTGTTATTGAAAAATATATATATTTCTGTAGGTAAATAGTACAAAAATAGATTTTTTTTTTCAAGTTAAAAAAAATTCAGATAGTCTGTTCTCACGAAACTACCGCGGGTTATTAACTTAGGATTGCTTATCGTTCTTTACACCTTTTGTATGTATATATGTATGTACGTATGTATATAAGTACGTATGTATGTATATATATATATATATATATATATATATATATATATGTATATATATATATATATATGTATGTATATATATGTGTATGTGTATATGTGTACCTCATTTGTCCCTATGCCATAGAAAGAACCTAAGTGAACCGGTGTAAGAAAGAGGGTTCACAGCATATATATATGTGTGTGTGTATGTATATATATATATATATATATATATATATATATATATAAATATATATATATATATATATATATATATAGTATGTGTGTATATATATATATGTGTGTGTGTGTGTATGTGTGTATATATATATATATATATATATATATATATATATATATATATATATGTATGTATGTATGTATGTATACATATGTGCGTGTGTATGTTTGTGTACATATATATATATGTATGTATGTATGTCCTAATTTTGGCACATTTTGGTACTTTTCTGTTTAGCTATTTACTGCTTGTCCAAGCGATACAGACTGGGTTTGGTGCTCTGCGAAAATTATAACTCGCGAGGTACGGGCGGACGGTTTTAGCATCTGAAATTTTGCTTTCTGGAGGACCGTTATGGAGGAACGTAATGCTACGTTAAAATCCTTTATGGAGCTTTTACGAAATAATTTATAGAGGGTAAGTGTAGTAATAAACATTAAATCTGTGTTTTTCAAAACAGATTGCTGAAGGTTTTTATATTTTTTAAATGCAAACTTTTTTTTAATGGGTTTATATGTGTACGTATAGATGTGGCGGCCCTGTGGTACAGTGCGCTGAGGGTGCTCTGGTCGAATCCCGGCTCTGCGCCACTAAAAAAGGCCTCCGTTTGTGTCGTTCCTACATAGGGGGTAATGCTAGTCCGCCTATATGGTGCCTCCGTAATAAAAGGGCAAGCAAAACTGCGGTGTACTAAGGCAGAAAAAAAATTTAAATGCTCCATGCGACTTAATTTTTGCTCAAAATTCTTGAAATTGGTAAGGAAGAATCATAATACTATTTGCAAAGAATATGGGTATGTATTTTATAATTGAACTTACAAAGGTAATTAAATTTGATTTATAATTTATTAAAAGGCAAAATTTTGATGAGAATCTGGATGGATTTCATAAAAAATATCTCTCAAAAATTAACTATTCAAGGGATTAAATAATTGATAGCCAGATTTGTTGTTTTATACAGTTTAAAGTGATTAAAATGCAAAATCGAGGTAATATCTCAAAAATTAAGTCGCAAGGAGCATTTCGAAATTGTGCTTATAAATTTGAATTATTTAAAAGAATCTTAAAATTATAAGATTGGAAATTTCTTTTAAGCTATTCTATATATTTATAGTGAAATGTATATATTTGTATCTCTATGATAAGAAGTAGAAAATTTTTTTTTTCTTAATTTACCGGCCACCGTTCCATTAAGGTATCCGTAGAACTTCGATTTAATTTTGTCTATTTTTATAATGAGATGTAAGTTAAAACTTGGGAAAATGTATGAAAAATTTAACTGTTGCATTAAAAAAAAAATTTTCTAGCGGAAAAACTGGATAAAATGGGAGCAAATTTGATATTTCTGCAAAACATGGTAACTCAAATATAAGCAAATATATTACCATTTTATAAATTGGGGTATTAATAACTTTTGCTAGGGAATACAGTATTCTCAAGATAGTATTCTGATTATCTCGGAAGCTGTAGCAGTTTAAATAGTACTGACGTACAGAAAAATTGCCTAAAATTCATTGTCATTTATAATTAATACCAATGTAAACAAAAAACTAATTAATCTACGAGTACAATGATGAGCCTGGTCTAGTCTCGTTATAAACATTTGAAGAGTAACTCTTCAAATGTTTATAAAGAGACTAGACCACAATCCAAATTTTTCAGACATTTCATGCATAACGTTTTACTGTAGGATGTTTTGCGTAAAGAGAATTCATTTTGAGAGAAAGCTGCTCCCGGTTATAAAATTCTTTGGCAACTGTTGTTAAAATGGCTGTGACTCGGCTCTTAATTAATATAGAAACATAATTCAAACAGAAATAGGTTTAGAGAGATAATAGATTAGGCTTTGGCTATTATCCTGTAAGTGGAAAATAGGTTATTTGATCGAAAATGTTTCAAAGGCGTATGGATACCTTAAGGCTTCTGTGCATTTACCCTATTGGATTCGCTCACCTCAATGTCAACCTATGGAGAAAATGGTAAAATTGTACTCCGTAATAAAGGAAGAAATTTTACACTATGGACCACTTTTCGTTTTTTTTTTAATTACAAATATTTTAAAATTTAAATTATTCGGGAAAATTCTGGTTTAGTGAGATTTAACGCTCATCAATTCCTTTCGTGGATGCAATTTATAAAATGAATCCTGTTGCAAGTTGCAGAAAATTTCAGGCTATCTGAAAACACCCTTTTTATTGGATTATCAGCATTTATGTGGCTGTCAATAGCAGACACATTTTCTCCATAGGTTAACATTGAGGTGAGCGAATCCAATAGGGTTATGAAAAGAAAATACAAAACCTTTGTGCTCGAGGAATAAACAGGAAATCCAACGTAAATAAAGCACAAATAGCAGTAAGGTGCAATTTTACATACGGCCGTTTCGAAGCTGCAAAGGAGCTTCTTCATCAGTGCAAAAAACTTAGTGGCAGCTCAAAAAGCCGAAAACCTTACGGCCGTTTCGAAGCTGCAAAGGAGCTTCTTCATCAGTGCAAAAAACTTAGTGGCCGCTCGAAAAGCCGAAAACCTAGGTTTTCGGGTTTTCGGCTTTTCGAGCTGCCACTAAGTTTTTTGCACTGATGAAGAAGCTCTTTGCAGCTTCGAAACGGCCGTATGTAAAATTGCACCTTACTGCTATTTGTGCTTTATTTACGTTGGATTTCCTGTTTATTCCAATAGGGTTAGTGTAGAGCAGCCTTGAGTGTTTCTAGACATGCTGTGGTAGGAAACAAAAAAAACAGCAAAAACAAACAAAACTTTGGTACAAGGAACCTTCTTTTTCTCTCCCTCTTTTGAATGTTGTGTGTGCACTAAAATTGTCCATAGCTTATTTACATCTACTTCTCTATTTCAGTTTACAATACTTGTAGGTGAGTGATTCTGTGATCTGTGCACTGGCGGCGCATCCAGAGCCTGACTAAGGCAGGGGCATACGGGGCAGTTGCCCAGGGCCCCCACATCAGAAGGGGGCCCCCAAATCGAATAGAAAGTTTAGTATTAAGTATTAAGTTCTTCATTACTGAAGTAGTGAAGGCAAGGGGGGCCCCAAAGAAGTTTTTGCCCTGGGCCCCAATTAGGCTAAGTCGGGCCCTGGGCGCATCGTGAGAACATCGGCGCATCGTGTAAACATCATCTCGGTGAACAACCCAACTTTCAACTTCATTTGTGAAACACGGGTGGCTACCACTCGCCAGCATCCCGTCTTTGTTGCCTGTCGTTAGAGGGGGAAAGACGTTTTTCGGACTCCATTGACCTCCGGTTGAGGAGTTGGGAAGCATCGCTTACATGCGGAAAAGGAGATAGGATTTGGGTCAAGTCTCGAGGCTGATTGAGATGTCACAACTGCAGTTTCTAATCGCTGTCTTCAGAGGGGAATGAAGGGGGTTTCTTTGTTAGGGGGGGGGCGATGCACAAAATTCTGAAAAAAGGTGCATTTAAATATTCTAAAACTAAACTCATGGCGCAACAGTCCGCTGTGAACGAAGGCCGGCGGTATCCATCACCGCTTTCTAAACGGTGGGCTTGGGGTTAGGGATGGGATAGTGATATCGATATTCTCGATATATCGATATTTTCCCTTTCGATATTAGATATTATAATATCGATATTTGATTTCGGATAATATCGGAATATCGATATTATATTTCCGATATTATCGATTACATATTTTCAAAAGAATTTATTTGATATAATTATAATTTATAAAAATTTGGGTTGAAAAATGGGTTTTATTTGATGTTCACATTAAATAATAATTTTTAACTATGATAGCAAGAACGTAACTACAAGTACGCCAAATATTCGTTTTTTGGATTGATTCGATGTACAGTTCCTGCATAAATAATACAATAAAATAAGGTCATAAAATGATTTTTGTTGAGTTTAAGAAAGCTTTTAGTCTAGACTAACTTTAGTTTAGACTAGACTAACCGATTCTTTGTTAAGAAATGATGTGAAAAGTTATTTTCATATTTTTGATGTCTTCTAAACAATACTATGTAATTTTGTTATAAAACATAGTTTTTTATCATAATAAATGGTAAGTCTGCTTAGTTAAGGATTTTGTTTTGCTTATTACCTATATTACCCGGATTATCCGGATTTTCGATTGTCCGGATTGTCTATGGTCCCAGTCGACCCGTCAACGTGTCGTTGACGGGTTTGTAACCAGTTGCGCTGTGTGCACGTCTCCATTCAATTACATAGGTTACGACTCATCACGGGCTGGTTTGTGATTGGAGTCAGTTATCAGATTCTTTTGAGTTGCTCCGTGTGCAGACGGCCTTAGTTATAAAATGCTTCTAAAATATTTTCTTATCATAATGCAGTAGTTAGCGAGAGCGGTATCTTAATGCTGCTTTGTACTAACCGTATCGGATTCGCTCACCTCAGTGCTAACATATGGAGAAAATGTGTTTACTATTTAAAGCTACATAATGCTGATAATCCAACAAAAATAGTATTTTCAGATACCCTGACTTTTCTGCACTTTGCAACGGGATACATTTTATAAATTTATGAGCGTTTAAAACGCACTATACGAGATTTTTTGCCTGATTAATTTAAATTAAAAAATATTATTTGCACTTAAAAACCAAACAAAAAAACTCCCCAAGATGTAAAATTTTTTTCACTATTACGGAGTGCAATTTTAAAAAAAAAACTCTTTCAATCCAAGTCGGCAAACCTCGGGCACATTTTCTCCTTAGGTTAACACTGAGCGAATCGAATAGGGTTAGTACACAGCAGCCTTTTTAACTCCTGGACAGTGGCGTAGCGAGGGGTGGGCAAGAGGGTCTATCATGCCCCAGGCACCACTCGCACAGGGGCGCCAAATGGTCCTTTTCACTAATTCTATATATTATATTATAATATGTTTTTTAGAAAGGGAGGGTGCCAAAAAGGTATCATGCCCAGTGGCGTAGCGAGAGGGGGGCAAGGGGGTCTATCATGCCCCGGGCACCACTCGCACAGGGGCGCCAAATAGTCCTTTTCACTAATTCTATATATTATATTACTATATGTTTTTTAGAAAGGGAGGGTGCCAAAAAAGGTATCGTGCCCAGTGGCGTAGCGAGAGGGGGGCAAGGGGGTCTATCATGCCCCAGGCACCACTCGCACAGGGACGCCAAATGGTCCTTTTCACTAATTCTATATATAATATTACTATATGTTTTTCAGAAGGGGGGTGCCAAAAAGGTATCGTGCCCAGTGGCGTAGCGAGAGGGGGGCAAGGGGTCTATCATGCCCCGGGCGTCACTCGCACAGGGGCGCCAAATGGTCCTTTTCACTAATTCTATATATTATATTATAATATGTTTTTTAGAAAGGGAGGGTGCCAAAAAAGGTATCGTGCCCAGTGGCGTAGCGAGAGGGGGGCAAGGGGGTCTATCATGCCCCAGGCACCACTCGCACAGGGGCGCCAAATGGTCCTTTTCACTAATTCTATATATAATATTACTATATGTTTTTCAGAAGGGGGGTGCCAAAAAGGTATCGTGCCCAGTGGCGTAGCGAGAGGGGGGCAAGGGGGTCTATCATGCCCCGGGCGCCACTCGCACATGGGAGGCAAATGGTCCTTTTCACCAATTCTATACATTATATTACTATATGTTTTTCAGAAGGGGGGCGCCAAAAAGGTATCGTGCCCCGGGCGCCAGTTATGCTCGCTACGTCACTGCTCCTGGAAGAGGATTGCTACAGTCATAATATTCTCCCTTTCGTGGTTTGCGCCATGACGTTTCTCTCACTCCAAACTTTCAGGCTAAAATAATCTTTAGACTCTGTAAATGAAATAAATACGGTCTTTAGACTCTGTAAATGATATAAATAGTTCAACCTCGGATACATAATCTGCGCCAATATCTGACGCAAGCTGCAAGCTCTATAAATTTTTACAGTCTTACTAAAACATTCAAGTAAAAGTAATGACACCAAACTGCCTGTACGTTCATGGATTTTTTTTATTATTATAGAAATGTAGTCAGTAATTTGAACCAGAAGTCCAACTCGTGAAAAAAAATCTTTAAATCTTAACACGTCATTGGCGGTCTCGTATAGATTGATAGCGAAAAGAGTAGAGTAAAAAAAAACCTCTCTCTCCTGTTATGTAATCATGCGATCTTCACAGCATTGAAGAATATCGATCTTAAAAACGGTCAAGGCCGTACAAACATATTTTAGTTCCTCGCAAGCGAGGTAATTGGCGGTAAACAAACCTAGGAGTCTAAGGTTTTTTTTTTTAATCCCGTACAGTAGATGTAAAGAACCACCTGCTTTAAAAAGGAATATTTTATTTCTAGACAAAGGCTTTTCGCTCTCGTATTGGGCAGCATAGTTCCCGCTAGATCAACTATTCCCAACCGGTGTGACGCGGTACTGAAACTATGGGTAGAGTGACCCTCCTGTGGGTAGCGGATAGTTTGAAGAAAATTTATAACATACTGAATTATTTAATTAAAAAATTTGCTTTAAATAAGTCAATAACTTTCAAATCATACTTTTTTTTATTGTTTTAAATTTTGTTCGTGTTTACCTAAATGAAATACAAATGCATATTAATATTTAAATAAGAAATTTTAGTCACTTGAAATTTGCAAAAACAAGTACAGAAGCGAAGCATTTTTTTATCGCTTTTATGTGAATTGATTACATACCCAAAATCTACAGGTCATTTATTTTTAAAACAGTTCGTTAAAAAGAAATAATTTTTAATTAGAGCTAAAATTATTTCGAATCGAAATCTTGTTCTTCAGCTGTCGCATTTTCCACACATTTTTATTTTATTTAACATGCTATTGCTCGAAATGTTGTTTATAACACCGGGGCACCGAAATCTTTTATAAAACTTTGACGAAGAGCCCAACTTATATAAAAGAACTTTTATAAAAGTTATCTTTTATCAAAGTTGAGATATTACACTGTCATATTTCTCGTCATACTTCTTTTATAAAAGATCTTTGTCAAAGAACTTTGATAGTGTAATATGGGCCTTATTGATCATTAAATGCAGCGACAGTTAAGAAACATCGCCCATGCACAATGCAAATGTTTACGAAACATGGAAACAGAGGTAATATTTCGGCAGATATATAAACGGGAAGTGGTCCAGGATAGTTCGAAGTAAATTTATATCATATTCGATTATTTAATAAATAAAATTTGCTATTAATATGATAATCATTTCGAAATCATACTATTTAAAAAAAAATTCTGTTCATGTTTACCTAAATGAAATAAAAATGTGTATTAATATTTAAAAATAAATATTTATTCACATGAGATTAGCCAAAAGTAAGTGCAGAGAGTAAACAAAACGGTTTTTTAATCGGTATTGTGTAAATAAATATATACCCAAAATCTACAATTCATCAATTTTTAAAATAGCTTGTCAAAATTTTTCTTTTTTCCTTTTATTATTTTTATGTTAACATTTTCCTTAAAAAAAAAAAAAAATGCTGCTACCAAAAATTTTTCACTGGGGGAAGGGTGGGGTGGTGGTGGTGGGGGGAATTGTAGAGTGATTTTTTTAATTAAGAAATTGGGTCGCGGTCGACAAAAAGTTTGCGCTCCACTGCTCTCTGTCATTGAATTCAAGTCTCTGTTCATTATTAAGCCGATACCAACAGGGCTGATCTCCGTAATATTGTCCCTTCGTATCGTTTTCAAGGTGAACACTTGGTCTACCACAACCAATGGGTCGGACCTTCGCCCCGTGAAACAGCCGCTAAGAAGATCACTTGAGTACTTGTTTGTGAGGAAAAGTACGCAATATCGTTTCCATGGATATAGCCGAACACACACCCGGCATTCAGGCGGGTGCATAGTCTATTTCAATTCGCCAGCCCATAGGATTCGTCTTCCAATGTTCTAATGTCCAGAAGACATCTTCACTACACCATGCCAATCGACTAACAGCATTTAGGAGTATGCTGTGAGGCTTGTGAGCAGCCGTTCGACCGTGAAAAACCACAAAATCAAGTTCGCCTTTGTTCAACCTTCATTGGTCGAATTCCGTCAGTTAAGCAACAGTTCTTCGGTTATGAAACATTTTACAATTTCAGCAAGTAATCAGTTTGAGTGCGTGTAGGTCACCTTTCAATGTTATTCACTTACGATCGAAAATTTTCATCAAAGATAAGGCCTTTCAATTTTGTCTTGTCTTCATTGCATCAGTACCACGATCCCCCCCCCCCCAGATTTCTTTGTCCACCTGAGAATATTGCTAAAACGCTGCAGTGACAATTTTATGCATCAAACTAACCTCAAAAATTTTATACTGAAACTCTTAGGCCGTCTGCACACGGGGCAACTCAAAAGAAACTGATAACTGACTCAAATCACAAACCAGTCCGTGATGAGTCGCAACCTATGTAATTGAATGGAGCCACGCACACGGCGCAACTGGTTACAAACACGGGTTTGTAACCAGTTGTGCTGTGTGCGTGTCTCCATTCAATTACATAGGTTACGACTCATCACGGACTGGTTTGTGATTTGAGTCAGTTATCAGTTTCTTTTGAGTTGCTCCGTGTGCAGACGGCCTGAGTTATTTAAATAAAATTTTGCTTTCGACTTCGCAAGTGATTTATTTTCGGGTTGCTCAACGAAATCGATTTCTCAAGCTATTTTCCCAAGGAACTCCGACGCATTGATTACCAAATACGAATTTCGTACAGTGTTTTCCAAGCAACCTTACATTTTCTTGAAAGTGTCTTCTCATCTTCACCTCCGAGAAAGAAACGTTCAAGATTGTCATTCTGGTACGAAAAGAGAGCTAGGTGCGTTGCGAAAAAGGCCATATCTTTTCGGGCGAAATATCGATTTTGAAAGTCTCAGTTGCGTCTAGCACTGAACAAGGAAGAGCTGGAATTTTTGATACTCATACAATGGTTATGAAACGACGTCTGGGGAAAAATCATTTTGTCTGTCCTAAAAATTTCGTCACCGGTGTTTGGGAAGAATTTATTTTTAGCTCTCAAATGCAATCGGGAATATACTGGCAGTTCTTGGGATCTGCGTCAGGTCTAATTTATGATCAGCATTTTTTTACAGTAGATAAAGTTGTTTAAGAGCATAAGTTCGAATTGCAGTAGAATCTGCATTTTATAGTGAGAGTACGAAGCAAATCTGGGTCAGTTTTTACTTGGTTCCATCATTCTCTATAGCAAATATACTTAAAATTAAACTAGCTAAATACCCGTACTTCGCTACGGAGTACATTCAAATTAGATACAACGGTCAATGTATGCAATTAATGCCTATATATATATATATATATATATATATATATATATATATATATAAAATATAAAATAAATACAATGATCAATGTATGCAATTGATGTAAAAAAAACAAAAAAAATATATAAAAAAATCATAACGCTTATTTTTATAGACAAAATAATGTAGAAGAAAATATTAAAATTAAATCTAATAGAACATACTAAAGAATATAGTGCAGTTAATATAGTACAGTTAGAGGAATATATCTTTTACTGTATTTTAACATTTTTTTGGATAATGTCCAATCGTCTGCCGCATTAGTATGAAATTTTTTTTGTCTATTTCGTTGTTATGCACGTGACGCAAAATTATTTTAAAGTATCACAAAAAGAAAAGAAACCACGTGATCAGCATTTAATAAATTAAATTCTAAAAATTAATCTTTAAAAATTCACCAAAAATCAGAAAATGCAGATAGATTTGAAAAAGTTGTCATTTTAAAGGAATTTTTATGATCTTGTGATATAAATTTTATAACCCTCAGATTATTATTTTAAATGCAAACTTAAAAGTTAGAAAAACTGCTTAAAAATTTAATTTTAAAAAATCTAAGAAGAATTTTTCAAAATCTTTCTTAGTGCACCCCTACACTATAAGAAGAATCGCCATGCAAACTTTCAGCCATTTAGGTACAGCGGTTTGGTATTTGCGTTATATGTCAGTCAGTCAGTCACGGAACAATTATATATATATAGATGACGTTGAATTAAAATTAAATAATAAAGAAGAAAAATTCTGGAATTTAGTGAAGGGAAATAGCTTCCCATTGTTGAGAAAATGTGCTCTGAAATTGAACTCTCTTTCCGTAAGTGAAATTTTCCATTCTACTGAGGGAATCGGAAAAATAGCCCCCGTAAGCTAAAGGTTAACAGGCGAGGATCGGTATGCAAATTCATGGATAGTAGGTTAAGGGGGACAGCTTCTGTTGGTCGAGGACCAGGAGCATTCGAAGGTAGATGACCGGCTTAGCTCCAAGTACCTGCTAGCTTTAGCTGGATATAACGGAATGGCCTTCACGCTTTTGGTGGCCCGATCACGAATTGAATTCCCGTGGTACTTCGCACATTGCGTCCTGCGTCACCCCCCTTCCACGGTAAGGCAGCATAGCAGGACTTAGGGAGGGGGACGAGACTTTCAAGTTGTGTCTAGTGTACTTCACGAAATTGCCTGAGGCACGCAGGTTAAGATGTGCAAAATAACCCGCTCGTAAGGTGTTAAATATTTGACTGTATATAAACCCTATAAAGGACAGTGGATCAGAATTAATTCAGGTTTATAAGCTTCGCTAACAAATTGAATCTATCCTTTTCCATAATGAGGTTTTGGTGCTAGTTTCACAAATATCTCCTCGTTATTCGCTGACAGCTATACTTCTTTTAAGTATTAATAAATTAGTTTTTATCAAACTTTATGAGGATGTAAGGAGCGGAAAAACGATAAACAATCCTAATTTTCATGCAATGCACATCTACCCCTCCCCCCTCCTTCCCCCCACTTACAGTGCGAGCTTGAGGATATTTAAGAGAATTAAATAGCAATTATGCTTTTAGAAATAATTTGGGATATAGACAGTTTGGAATTTTTTTTCCCTTTTTTATGATTCAAACTTCAATTTGAAACTGTTATTTTTCTATAGTTTAAGATAGGTTAAGATAGAAAACTGTTATTTTTCTATAGGTTAAGATCTGTATTTGATATTTAGGGAGAAAAAAAATATTTCAGGTAGTCTCCTCTAACGAAACTACCGCGGGTTATTAACGTAAGATTACTTATCGTTTTCTTCTTATTTTTTTTTTTAAATAACGCATTTTTGCTACTACCTGTATGTGTGAGACTGGGTTTTCAAAATGAGCAGCTATAAAAACCAACGGAATGCACGGAAGCAATGTAAAGGTATACTTACACTGCTTCCGTTCGCTGCTACCTGTATGTATGAGACTGCATTTTCAAAATGAACAGCTATAAAAACCAACTGAATGAATGAAGCAATGTAAAACTATACTTGCATTGCTTCCGTTCGCTACTACCTATATGTGTGAGACTGCTATTTCAAAATGAGCAGCTATAAAAACAAACGGAATGAACGGAAGCAATGTAAAGTTATACTTGCATTGCTTCCTTTCGCTACTACCTGTATGTGTGAGACTGCGTATTTAAAATGAGCAACTATAAAAACCAAACAAGACTGAACCCGGAAAACGATGAGAATAGTACTCTCAAATATTTCACCAAATATTAAACAAATATTATCTAAGGTCCAGGCTCGTCCGTCTCGTTAATTGTTTTCTATTTTAGTTTTATATTGTTAAATAAACTTTATAATTTTCAGCGTTTCAATATGAGACTCATAATTCTGAAAATATGCCCTGTTTTAAATTTTAATTTCCCTTAATTTATACCTAAATGAAAAAAAAATTATATTTAAACATGAAATTTTAATCTTGTGAGATTTGTCAACAACAAGCACTGAAGGTAAGCAATACATTAAAAAAAATTTTATTGTACCAAGTAAATATAAACCCAAAATCGACAGTTCATTGATTTTTTAAATAGTATGTAAAATTTGCTTATTTCTTTTTCTGTTTTTGTTAACATTTTCCTAATTTTAAAAAAATTTAAAAACTACCAGAAATTTTTCACTGAGGTCCAGGGATTTTTTATGTAAAGAAAATAGGTCGCGGTCGAAAAAAAGCTTGCTCACCACTGGCATAGAGTGTGGCATACCCAAAGTGCGTAGAGCCCGCAGTTCCTAAGGCTACTTGGTTGTAGCCATACTGGATGGATTCGCTCAGCTGATTGTTAAACCTACGGAGAAAATTTTCCTCATGATTATCGACTTGGATTTAAAGGGTTTTTTTTCAATATCGTACTCCGTAATTTGCTTATTTTTCTTTCTATTTTTTGGTGATTTTTTTTAATTAAAAAAAAATCACCAAAAAATGTTCACTGAGGTCGAGGGTTTTTTTTATAAAGAAAATGGGTCGCGGTCGAAAAAAGCTTGCTCACCACTGGCATTGAATGTGGCATACACAAAGTGCGTAGAGCCCGCAGTTCTTAAGGCTGCTTGGTAGTAGCCATACTGAATGGATTCGCTCAGCTGATTGTTAAACCAACGGAGAAAATTTTCCTCTTGATTATCGACTTGGATTTAAAGGGGTTTTTTTCAATATCGTATTCCGTAATTTGCTTATTTCTTTTTCCATTTTTTGTTAACATTTTCATAATTAAAAAAAAATTTAAAAACCACCAAAAATTTTTCACTGAGGTCGAGGGATTTTTTTATAAATAAAATGGGTCGCGGTCGAAAAAAGCTTGCTTACCACAGGCATTGAATGTGGCATACCCAAAGTTCGTAGAGCCCGCAGATCTTAAGGCTGCTTGGTAGTAGCCATACTGGATGGATTCGCTCAGCTGATTGTTAAACCTACTGAGAAAATTTTCCTCATGATTATCGACTTGGATTTAAAGGTAGTTTTTCAATATTGTACTCAGAAATAAAAAATTGTTTACTCTCTATATCTCGTTTTTCTTTTCCATTCTTTAAAAGAAACGCAAATATTTTAATATTTGAACTGTTCGGGGAAAAAAATGTATACAGTGTATTACACGCACGGAGTTCACTCCGGTGGACGAAATTTTCTTAAATGAATTAAAAAAAGCCCTATACAAAAATTTTCTCTGCATTATGGAGTTCAATTTTCAAAAATCTTTCAAACCAAGCTGACAATAAATGGAAAATTTTTGTCCATAGGTTACCACTGAGCCGAGCGAATCCGATACGGCTACTACGCAACAACCTTAAGTTAGTTTTGTTTACATTTTCCAGCCTACACACGTCACCTGAAAGTTTTCGACCACAAAAAAAGAAATTAAAAAAGCCCCCCCCCCCCCCCACCTCCCCTAAAAAAAGATTGCTAGCAAACTTTTATATATTCGAAAATACGGAAGGCTGTAAACACACGGGGTCCCCTCGACCTTGGCAGATATATGGAAGTTGGTTTATACCAGTATATTTATAGCAGTTCTTTCAGAGAGAAAATTTCCCCCATATCAGCCGTTAATTTTAGACTTGGAATATTATTTTTACAGCAGGAAAAAATAAAAATTTACGAATTCGGGATAGATATAAACGAACGGAGCATCGGAAATTCTAGTCTAAGCTTCTAGCATTTCCGATTGTAAGCACAACGGCTCCAGCAAGTTTTTTCGGTTCTGAGAGGATCCAGCTGCGAGGGCCTGACCTTCGGCGCGCCTTCGATGGCTTGTCATCTTTTAAAGTGATGAAATTGGCTCGAACTGGCGTAATGCCGTTTTTTATCAAGAGGTGTCGGTCTCTCGAAGGAAGACAATGTTTATACTTCAAAGACAGGGACGAGTTATCTTTGCGATGTTTTACTAGACATTGATTCCTTTGATTCCCATCTTTTTTTGGCTCGTTTACATCGGTTCATACGGCAGTAGTGATGCATACAAAATCATATCAGTTACCTTTTCCTTGTGTTGTTGTTGTTGTTTCTAATGTCTCCTGGCCGGAAGTTCTAGATCAGGTCCATATAGGCTTCGGGCAGAGCCATAGGAAATTGTGGTTTAACTGCGTTCCCTGGGCCATGCCCTCTAATGCAGGTTTCCCAGATTGTGACAGCGGGGAACCATTGTGCAACGAAGAGAGGAATGGAGTAAGATAACTTCTGGCAGATGTGTGCGGTTCCTGTTTATTGCACCAAAAGGGTCGGAGTCCGTCTTAGCTAGTCGCCACCTCAATTTTGACCGCGCACCCCCAGGGACGACACCTGGGGGATCGGACCCTCTCCCCCCTCTCTGATCTCATAGATGGACTTTCCGGATTTAACGTACCCATATCTGGCCTACACACGGAGATATTTAAAGGAGCGTGTCGGGATTCGATCTGAGCACTCTCAGCAAGGAAAGCCGGCTCGCTACCTCAAAGCTACCTCGAGCCCACCTTTTCCTTATACCATTCGTTATTTAAAAAAAAAGTTCAATCGTCTGTCAAATCTTCTGAAATAGCAAAATTGTGACTGCATGCCTTTATAACCAACCAACTACTGTTATTAAGAAATATGGAATATGTGAGTTGCTCTTGGGTGTGTTTTGGATATGCCGTAGGTTTCGGTCTAAATTAGACTCCATGTGGCAAAAGCTGACCCTAGAAGACCTACCAACCTATCAAGAGGCAAAAGCAAAAACATACATATTATGTGGAATTAAACAGGTAATAAAATAGATGATCGTATAGTGGCACTTTTTAAAATTCTTAATCGGAGAAAACACATTCTGACACATGTCTGAGATAATTAGAAAACCAAACTCAATTTAAATAAATAATATTAGCATTTACTTTCTCTTCTTCTTATTATTCAAAATTAATTTTATCGTTAGTTACAATTTGCACAGAAAAGATCATAATAATTATGTACATACATTAAGGAAGTATTCGAACACATAATAAAACCTAGTTACATATATTAATTATTCTGTGCTCTCGCCTGATTAAATATATTACAAATTATTATTACTTACCACCAGCCTTATTCTGATGATTATTACTCATTGTTGTACTAAACTTGGTCCAAAAGCAGACCAGAAATCTCAGCATACAAAAAATGGCGACTGGGGCTGAAGAACGGACAACCTAGAGGTATATAACAGTCGCGGCCTTTCTTTCAACTGCCCAAAAAAAGTTAAAAATTTCCAGTACCGAAAAACGCAGAGGTCAAAAAATTTTCCAGAACAATTAACACCTTTCAGCTATCATTGGTTAAAAGATGGGTGATGGGACGTTGCTATGGAGAAACTATGTCCCCTTAATGCCCGAGAGGGTGGCAAGTAATTCTCCCTTGTTGTGCAAATGACCTTGTGTACTATCCGTACTGTTACAGGCCACCTTTAATTGCTTACGGGAGGCACATTCCCTTCTTCCGGGAAAACCGGTACGAAAAACCACAGGAATGATTTTCAGCACATAGATATTTTAAGATTTACAAAATAAAATAAATACACTTATAAATCTGCATGGAACCGAATTAATGTTGTTTCGAAATTATTAATTCAGAAAATAATAATTTTTTTAGAGTTAAAACAGTATAATAATCAAAATAATTATCAAAGTCGAGTTCCATGTCACAATGCATCTTCAGCGTTCGGATAAATAGAAATTTGTATCTCTCCCTAATGTCATATCTTAAGGAGTATAACTCAAATATTCCGACTATCAGCAGAAGATGACCGTGAATTTTCACCAAGAGGCAGTGCAACCAAGTCTAATGCCTTTTGGTGAGGCCAGTAAACTTAGAAAACAAGAGGCAACTGAAATTAGTTGACTTCGCAGACCTTCAGTTACCCTGCTAAGCTCTACAGGGAATTTTTCTAATGGCCGATAACATATTTTTGAGCAACTTCATATCTCTCAGTTCTGCTTTTGGCAAATAAAGATAGATGTTCAAATAGATCGTACGTTGTTATTTTATATTCTAATCTTTTCAGCAGTTAATTTTTTTAGAGGACGTTAAACTATTGACATCTGTTGGTAAAGAATTGGGGTGGTTTTTAAAGAAAAATGGAATTAAATGATATTCGTAAGCATATTTTCAACAAAATTGTTTTCCCCCTGTAACATGAAAACCTTATCTAAAAAGAGATTTTAGTTTGTACGTGAGTACCAACCCATCTATTCTGCGTTGAGGATAGTTACAAATGCTTACATTCATAAAACAGTAGTGAGTAAACGGAACCTTTTATTACATAGATGCTATCATTCATATTGGTTGATTCTGATTAGGAAGCAGGAAAGATGAAATGCGTGAAGTTGCAGTTTCTACTTCCCCTTCCCTAAAAATAAAACAAGATAATAAAAACAGCTGGAAACCAATAACTGGCCCTTTTTTTTTAGAATAATACAACAAAAATGCTTCATCTTTGTTATTGTTCATTTTCATATCTTTGGGGCCGTTCAAGTATTGCGCAAGTCCCTTTTTTTTTGTTATTAACGTAGGATTACGTTACTCCATAACGGTTTTCCGGAAAGTAAAATTTCAGACGCTAAAACCGTCCGTCGTCGCAAGTTATAATTTTGGCAGCGCGCCAAACCCAGTCTGTATCGCTTGGGCAAGCAGTAAACAGTTAAACAGAAAATTACCAAAATGCATCAAAATTTTGCCATATATGTATTTATATATATATATATATATATATATATATATATATATATATATATATATATATATATATATATATATATATATATATATATATATATATATGTATGTATTTATATATATGATACATATATACATAACACATACATGCATATATACATACAAAAGAGGTAAGCAACGATAAGTAACCCTACGTTAATAACCCGAGCTAGTTTCGTTAGAAGAGACTACCTGAACTTAAAAAAAAAAAATAATACAACAAAAATTCTTCATCTTCGTTATTGTTCGCATCTTCGTTATTTTCATATCTTTGGGGGTCGTTCAAGTATTACGTAAGCACTTTTATTTGTCATTTTAGACTCACTCTCTCATCTTATAAGCAAAAATAAGAGATATCCGACCTCCTCTTTTTACTTACATAAGATTTGCCAAATGTCTCGTCGCTAATTTGTAGGCCAAACGATTGTGTTCAATCATTTAATTTATTTTCCATTCCTAAGTAAAAGTGCATAGATATTAATTCATTAACAGTAAAATTGAACTACTCATTTCCAGTACTGGTTCGTGTAGTCGGCAACACGTTGGCCAGCGCACTGTCTTGCGGGCACGTTTTCCGTCATAGCGCATATAGATTGGTGCAGAGTTCTCTGTCTCCAGACCCCCGACTCCTGTCATCACATTAGTCACGGTAACATCAGACACGGTATTTAGAACCACCCCCATTCCCGCCCGCAAGGTTTCTTTGATGTGGTGTCTCCCCCGACCCCGCTCGACACCATTTGACCCGCTGACCCCCACCCTTTCTTTGATGGACCGCCAGAGGAGGCGATCCACGCATAGTACAGAGTACAGAGTGAACATAAATCACTGGATTCCCCAAGGCACAGGCAGAGAACTCTGCACCAATGTATATGCACCATTACCTATAAGCATTGCTCTGATTCCTCCCCCTCCTCTTTGCCAGCAAAAACAAGCAAAGCTTAAGATCCCCATCCCCCAGCGAATTCTTACGTAATACTTGAACGGCCGCCTTTACTATATACTGCAACACCTGTTCGCCTTTCGCAAGTACAGCAGAGTCCCGATAATTCAAACAAAGTCCGCTTAATCCGAAACCAAAAGTCAAAAAGAACAAAGATTACAATAAAACCACAGTGATACTAAGTAATATAAAGTATGTTTCTGAAAATCACAAGAAAATTGAAAGTTAGATAATGTACTGAACTAATTATTACTGAACTACATTGGTTTGAAAAAAATCTGTTATTTTTTTTTTTTGTCGAAGAGAAGAATACATCTCCCTTGAAGCCAAATAACGCCAACGCGCCTAGGAACGCGACATCGACAACAAAACATCGATGTTCAATATTAAAACATCGATGCTAATAAAACATCGCTCCAAAACCATCGATGTTTTTAAACATCGATGTTTTAGAACATCCATTTTTTTAAACTGGTTTAGTAATCTCTAACATTAATGTTACTTCGGTTAGTCGTGGGGGGTGGGGGATTAATTTTACTCTCTGATTGTGCTGACACAAATGACCAAAACTTGGTTGCTAGAGTCAGTGCATATCGCAGAATTTCCATGATACATTTCATTCCTTTTACCAGAAAATTGAGGAAGAACTTATTTCTATAAAAACAATTCGTGATGTTTTCTAATTTAATTTAGCTGAATGTGAAAAATTATTGTAATATTTATTTACAAGTTGGAGAATAATTTACTCCCAGGAGGCTTAAATAATTTAGTAAAAAAAAAATCTGAAGTTGTTACATTTAACAAGTGTTTAAAATCCTCATCTTCAATAACTGAAATCAGCTGAGAATCTCTACAAATCATGTAAAGAATAGCTTGAGAAACTTTGCTGTGCATATCTCCACCAAATTTTTTTTTATTATGGGGCTTTTTCATTTAAAAAAAACATTGAGACTACAAAAAACATCGAGCACAAAACATCGATGTTAAAAAAATTCGGCTTCAATAAATCGATGTGTAGAACATCGATGTTTTTATCAAAACATTGATGTTTTGAGGACATCGATGTCGTATCCCTAAACGCGTTAGAAAAACGGTGTCCGCTCTGGTCGCGGCGGAGTGTTGCTCTACGTAGCATAGCACTACATCCAATGAAGCCGTGGCGTCTGAGTGGTATACCCTCTGCTCGCTGTCTCCGTCTGCTTCACCTTCACTCTCGTCTGACACGTTGAAAGGTTCTTAAAAAACCATTTCAACAATCTACTGATCGTCTAAAATCTTACACTCTACTGAATGAATAACTTACACTCCACTGTACTGTACCAGGCAGCATTCCGCTCTCTTATCACCCATTTCGTCCGGAGATTTGGTAATGTTTAGACAGACCTTATAAAATAAACTGTGTAATTACACGTAATGTGTAATATCTATGTAATCGCGTTTTATTATGCAATTTAAGAATATTTTAAGAATGATTTCGCTTGACACGAAAAATTCGTTAATCCGAAAAGGGTCTGGTCCCAATCAATTCGGATTATCGGGACTATACTGTATATAATACATTAAAACTTGGTTAGTTGGAATGGCTTAGTTCTAACGAAGACGACATTAATAAGTAATTAATTAAATGAAATTATTTTTTACTCAACTGGAGAAAGAATGGACTACGCAGTGGCAGTGGAGATTTCTTTGGCCATTTTCTTGTCTAATATTCGCACGATTATTTTATTAGCTCAATGCTGCAAATCGGCACAGCTTCAGAAGTCTACAGATATACCTCGACTTACGACAGAGACAGGGACAAACTTTTTTTTTTGTATATGTACACACATATATTTTTTACTTTCATACATACGTACGTAATTTAAAATGTATTTAGAAGACATAAATCTATATATAAAAAACAGTTCCGTAACTGACTGACTCACTGACTGATTGATTGACTGACTGACATACAACGCACAGACCAAACCGCTGGACCTAAAGGGCTGAAATTTTGCATGGCGATTCTTCTAATAGTGTAGGGGTGCACTAAGAAAGATTTTTCAAAAATTCTTCTTAGATTTTTTAATTAAACTGTTAAATTAAACTGTTTTAAGCTGTTTTTGTAAATTTTTTTACAGTTCGCATTTAAAATAATATGAGGGTTATAAAATTTATATCACGAGAAAGATCATAAAAATTCCTTTAAAATGATATATTTTTCGAATCTTTACCTTCATTTTCTGAATTTTGGTGAATTTTTAAAGATTAATTTTTAGAATTTAATTTATTAAATTCTGATCACGTGATTTCTTTTTCTGGTGCTTTAAATTTATCGTCACGTGCATAACAACGTAATAGACCAAAAACATTTTTTTTCTTGCTAATGGGGCAGACGATTGGACATTATCCAAAAAAATATTAAAATACAGTAAAAGATATGTTCTTCGAACTGTACTATATTAACTGTACTATAGTCTTTAGTATGTCCTATTAGATTTAATTTGAATATTTTATTCTACATTATTTTGTCTATAAAAATATCCCTCACGATTTTTTTATAAATCTATAATTTTTTACATCAATTGTATACATTGGTTATCGTATTTATTATACAGTTGGTTCTCTGTTTAACGACTTGCAAGGGACCGTGAAAAATCGTCCTTAAGTAGAGATCGTCCTTAAACAGAATTTGTGAAAAAATAACATTTCCCTTCCCACTTTACAGGCTTAGGACTGTCAATATATTTCTTAATATATTGGCGTGTTTAAAAATGTTATTTTTATTATCATCATTATTTTATTCACAAAAAGTTATTTTAAATTACATTGAAAAAAAAGAGTACAAACAAAAGAGTACAAAATCTTTAAATATCTCTCCGGAAATTGGAATGTTAGATGCTCTTGCTTGATGAAACCATTGCAGGACTGCCTTCTCAAACTCTTCTGATCGGCCACATTTTTTTGCCGTTTGAATTTTTTGCCGTTTGGATTTGGATTCCAAACTAAATTTTTGTGCTGCTTCAAGAATTTTCTCTTTGCTTGCTAAAATGACTTTGAGATTAGACTCGGGTAGCTGAAATTGTCTTGCGAATTGGACTTTTGTTATTCCAACACTTTCTTCCCAGTTTTCAATAATTTTCACTTTTTCGTGTAGCGTAAGATGTTTTCGCTTTGATGCCATTTTGCTCTGCTCACCTCGTATTCGTACTGGAATGAGCTCCTACACACAACCATGAATTCTCTAAACATGAACACGTGCTTCCCAGAAGGAGTGAGAGAGGGGTGCTTTTGGACAGTTCGTAAATCACATGACAACATGGTAGGTACAATAGAGTGATTCCACACCCGCACTAAGAAATTCGATCCACCAGGGAAGAATGTTCGATCTTCCGAGAAACAGTAATCCCCCCCCTCCCCCGGTTTTTTCCACTGCAACAAGTCTCAAACATAAAGGAAATTCCGGGTCTGTTATTGAAACCAAACTCCCCCACAGAAAGTAACCCTCCTGTAGATAAAATGTTGAAGAAAAAGTTTATCATGTAAGAAAAAATCGTCGTTAAATAGAAACAAAATCGTCTTAAAATAGAATTTTTTTACGTCGGAGGGACCGGGACCAGGAAATATCGTCTTTAAATAGAGATCGTCGTTAAGTAGAGCGTCGTTAAACGGAGAACCAACTGTATATGTATATATATATACAATATACAGTGGAACCCCGATTTTACGTTTTTCATGGGACCAACGGTAAAAACGTACGAAACGGGAAAACGTAAAATCGGGGTTAAAACATAATCTAAGCATAGTATAGGCAATTTTCACGGACCAGCATAAAATGACGCATGAAGCGGAATAATGTACGAAACGGACAACGTAAAATCGGGGTTCTACTGTATATTTATTTATTTTGGCATTAATTGAAACAATAAAAAATATTATCTTTATCTTTTGAACTGGCAAAGTCTTCACAAAATACATTTTCCAATAATCTATATATTTAAGTTGCTAAGCAGACTTTTTGGGCAGTCCGTGAGAGAAAACTACTGCATCCATTTACTTCATTTTGGTCTTAAACGAAAGACTGTAATTTGTAGATTTGTCAAATTTGGTTTTTGTAACCGCAATTTCTATTAATGAGCGATAATTTACAATTAAAAGGGGATTTCTGAGCATGGTCAGTGGCATGTTTAAATCTTCTGGCTTTAGAAACTCACTGTTTCTGCGGATGCTCAGTGACATGTTCTAATGTTAAACACGTTTATGCCGAGGAGTCTCTCTAGATCTCTCTCTGCCATTTTTATTTTTATGATAATTATGTTTGTGAAATATAAAATTAAACTTGGTGGAAATTGTTTATTTCGCGCTGTTTAATTAGCGATAATTTACAATTAAAAAAATTGCTTTCTGCGCATGCTCAATGACAGTTTTAAATCTGGCTTTAGATACTCACTAAGCACAATGCCGCTTAAACATGTTTATTTATTTCTGCGCATAATTATGATTTTCAACATTTGGAAATGTGTTGAGTATAATTCGTGTATTAGAACATTTGTTTACAAACTAGCCGTCCCGTTTTGATGGCTACCAACTCGTCACTATTTATTATGTTAGTAAAATCCATTGGTTCAGAATTAGCGGCAGAAGATACGTTGCAAATTTTTTTTAACGAACTTATCCAAGATAATTTGAAAAGTTTGTGTCTTCTTTTCCTTATATATTGTCTGGTAGCAAGACAGATTTTCCTGAATACGACGATTTAAACTTGTGAATCTTTCTTCATTTGGATCCATGGCTTGTAACTGTTCTAGTCCTTTATTAATATAATGAAAAGCTGAAGCCATTTCTGAAGCCAATGAAGGTTTATTTGATTTATGGTGTGGATATCGAACCTATTGCGTCATACATTTTTATTATTGAGTCTTAAATTGTTGCAATATTGCACAATATTGCATCATATTTTTTTACTAATTATGTAATACATATAGGCAGGGCTCGATTTGAGGCGGAACGCGCCGGAACGGCGTTCCGGTACCTCTGTTTAGGAAATAAAAATTACGATAGTTCAATACATTTATTTAATCACATATTACTCTTGTTAGTGAGTGGGCCTGGTCTATTATATATATATATATATATATATATATACACGGTGATCATAAAAAATCTCTATCTATATATGGACCTCTAGCGGCTGTTCCGTTCAGCCGATCGAGATGGAATTTCAGATATAGTTATTTAGTGGTATGAGCTCGAGATTCTGTGAACGGCAACAAAGTGGCACTCACGGTTACAGTTATAGGTACAGAAATTCCGAAATTTTCGAATAGCAACGCCTTCTTTGTATCGTCGCAAAATGCTCAGCGCATGTGAAAACCCTAAGGAGCGTTGGAACGGTACGTGTATCACAAAAAAACGGACTTGTTATACACGCACAAAAAACAGCTCTGCGAACAGCTCTGTGACGGCACCCATGTTGAAAATGTGTAATCCAAATAAAAGTTTGCTTTTGCCCGATCTGTGTTGTCATCAGTAATTGGTGTCTTGCCTCTGCCATATGCAAATTTCCTCCGAGCGCCCTGAACGTGTTTTTGTGCCCTGAACGTGGCCGTTTGCGGAGCTGTTACGCGTGCGTAACGCGTCCGTTTTTTCGATACACGTACCATTCCAACGGCCTTTAGGGTTTTCGCATGCGCTGGGAAAAAGTGGGAGTTGCCATTCGAAAATTTCGAGTTTCTGCGCCTATAACCGTAACCGCGTATGCCACTTTGTTGCCGTTCACAGAATCTCGAGCTCATACCTCTGAATAACTATATCTGAAATCTCATCTCGATCGGTTGAACGGAATAGCTGCTAGAGGTTCATATATCGGCAAAGTTTTTTTATGACCACCCTGTGTGTGTGTGTATATATATATATATATATATATATATATATATATATATACAGGGTTACTACAAAAGAATCATTCATTTTCAAAACCCGATTTATTTTAAAGTATTATACTTACAAATATGATTGATATATGAAAACAACCACAAAATATTCAAGTTTTATGCTCACTCTACAAATGTTCTATGTGTGCCCCCTTGATCATTAGTGCTGCCACGCCACCTGGTGTACAAACTCGAACTAGTGACTTCTTCCTTTGGGGACACATTAAGGACATTGTTTATGTACCCCCACTACCAAAAACGATAGAAGAGCTGAAAAACGGATCAGTGATGCATTGATGAACATTGACGCGATCACGCTACAAAATGTGTGGAATGAATTGAACTACCGCCTGGACGTGTGTCGTGTGACCAAGGCGGCACACATAGAACATTTGTAGAGTGAGCATAAAACTTGAATATTTTGTGGTTATTTTCATATTTCAATCATATTTGTAAGTATGATACTTTTGAATAAATCGGGTTTTGAAAATGAATGATTCTTTTGTAGTAACCCTGTATATAATTTGGAATACCCCACACACCCCGGAAGGTTACAGTTCCGGCACCTCTATTTCTTGAAATCGAGCACTGCATATAGGTATGTACTGTACATTCGAGGAACAGTATTTGTGAGAAAAAATAATTTTTTTAATTTAAAAATTTCCATCGTAAGTGCGAACGGTCGTAAGTCGTGGAATACCTGTATTTATCTTGAAATTTGAGAGGAGGAAGGGTGTGTGTGTTAGGAATGCGATAGCGATGTCGATGTTTTAAACATCGATTTATTGAAGCCGATTTTTTTTAACATCGATGTTTTGTGCTCGATGTTTTACGTTGTCCCGATGTTTTTTTTAAAATGAAAATGTACCATAATAAAAAAAATTAACCACGTAGCATAATTTTCCCACTCAGTAAATGTGAGTCTGAATTCTGAAAAGGACGAATGCAAAAGGGGGAACGATTAGACACAAATGGCAGTGAACAACCAATGAATAATAATTATACGCCCCAATAGCCCCAAAAATTGTTATGCACAGTAAAGAAAAAATAAGCTTGTGCAGTTTTCCCCCATACGTTGGTTTTGGATCAGTACTTCAAATTGGTGTAATCTAAAGCACCACAGCCCCCTCCGCTTTCGCGTATCGGCAAAAATTGATGACCAACCGCGCAATAGAAGTCCCTCCGGCCCACCGGGTCCGCAGGATGCGCGAAGACAAACCCCCTTTAAGTCGGAATAAACTAGCAAATTTAGATACTACTTAGAGTAGTTGACAACGGGTAGTACATATTTTTTTTTTAACCAAACTTACTAAATTTACTTGAATTAATTTAATTTCATTTTAGGTCCTAGAATAAACTCAATCCATTTAATTCCTAAATTCCAAATCCCAGTATCATTTAGCTTAATGTCACAAGCGGGATCGAACCCGAAACTGAGCCAGCAAGATTCCAGCGACAACGTGTCTAAACCACTAGACCACATTCCACATGCTTATCCAAACCCATTTTCTCAAATCACTCAAATTAAAATCCAACTAATAATTTCTAAATATTATTCATGAAACTACATATTACAATTCACCCCCATAAAGTGGGACAAATCACCAGAATCCCAAATTTAATTTTGTGCTTATTAATTTTATCGTTTAAGAGCCAAAATAAGTTAATGAGTTGCTTATAATAGCTTATTTTACCTTTTCCCACAATAGCCAAAACAACGCAGCACCAATAACGGGCAGCTCGATTGGTCCAAAAATTCCACACTATAGCATAACACTGAACACATTGAGCACTAATTTCAGATCAACCCACCGTAGCCAACAGCGAAGTAAGCCGCCGTCCACTTCAAAAGTAAGTACCCTATAAATTAATGTTTATATATTGTACTCCTAATATTGTGGTAATTAGCTGTATAACTACTACAGTCAAGTGAAATTAATTCTATAAAGCCGAAAAGGTTAAATTTTGCAGACCGAGAAGTTAACATACGAGTATTTATTGAATTCGCTTTGCCAAAGCAAATATTTTCCAACATACCAGCACCATAACACATGTTGTCATTTTTTTAATTAGCCCTAGTCCAGTGTTAATAACCACATAGCCTGATTTCAAATTACACTATACAATAATTCGAGTAAAACTATTCTTAAATTGAATTATAGGTAACCATTACTGATATTATATATGCCTAACCATTAAGCATAACTGAAAATTATCACCTCCCCTAAATACAAGATGGTGAAACCACACTGAAGAAAGTATATACCAGAAGAGTATACAGCCCAATTGATTAAGTTTTATTTTATTATTTTATTTATTTATTTATTTATTATTATTTTTTTTTCTAAAATTGAAACCAATTCAATTAATGTTTTAGACTTAATGAAGAACAGTGACACCCCTATAATTATTGAATTATCTATTTAATTAGATAATCATAAGTTTATACACTTAATTGTACTAGCAATAGACTATTTAAATACTTTTAATTACTTGTTTACATAATTTTCCTTCCTACCAACACCATAGAGTGAGTTAATATTTATAATTGAAATACTAGTCCATAGACTCCAAAAGCAGTACTGACTTTAACAATTTTTTTTTTTTTTTTTTTTTAAATATTATTATTTTATTAAATCACAAGCAAGTAAGTAACTCTCCTTTCTATAGGAAGCCATAATTAGCCACAGGAAGTCATCTTTCAGCATACTCCGGTAGAGACACTGACGGGGCCCGAACTCATGAACTCTCCGACTCCAGTCTTCTGTAGAAGGTCCATATCTCTTCATCACAGTTCTCTTGCCACAAGATAGCTTATAAATCCCCATAAAGGTGCGTAATAGGAGAATCGGATATGCCACGATGAAGAATAATTCCAGTCAATATAATTTTCCCACATAAGCAAATAAAAACAATAGCAACACTCGAGTTGTATCAATTTCTTTTTGCAAAGCACAGCAGAAGCAACAAAACAAAAAGAAGAACAAGAAGATTAAGCCAGCAGCTAGTCAAGCGGGCAGTGTTGTTCCATTAGATCCGAAACAACATTACAAATAAATTTCCTGCAGTAAAAATCACAAAAGAATTTATCCTTCGGCCAGTTCTCAATACCATGAGGTAAATGTTTTCTATATTTATTAAATTCAGGACAGTCAAAAAGACAATGTTCAACTGTTTGTATGGCTAGACAAGTGCATAAATTAGATTTGTTATGAAATCTTCTCTGATAGGCGCCAAAAGCGCCATGGCCCGTAATTGCTTGATTTAAATAAAAGTTAGCTATTAGCCTGTGTGTGTTAACTTCATTAAATATTTCCTTAATTCTCCTACCCTTAGTGCTTGTATCCCATATTAGCTGCCAATTTCTATTTTCCTCTTTGCCCAACAGCTTTCTGATTTTACTTTTTGACCATTTATAGTAATGTCCTATATTATGTAATTCCGTGGCTTCCTTCGCCGTTCTATCGGCTTCTTCATTTTCAGAGATACCTATGTGGGCTTTAACCCAATGTAAATGAATCTGCAAGTTATTATCTCTGATCCGATGTTTAATATCTTCAATAATCTCTCCTTTATCACTAAGTGTCCTCAACGCCTCTAGTGCGCTACGCGAGTCTGTGTATAAATCACAAGCCTCAATACCCTCTTTAATTATATAATTTATTGCCATTTGTATAGCGTGTAATTCCGCAATATAAGAGTTGCATTTACCTATTCTTTCTCTAAGTTTCTCTTTTAAAAAACCGTTTACATAAATAACAACACCTGATCCTATTTTCCCTTCTTTTTTTGATCCATCCGTATAAATTTTGTAATTAGTCTTGGGTTCCAAATCATAACTCCAATCCAATGCGATCAAATCATTAATCTTTCTGATGTTCCTCTCTCTGGTTTGGCAATTATCCTTATTATATTTTTCCCCATTAATTACTATTTCTTCGTTATTATCGTATAATCTAAAAAGCTGTTTAACAGTATTAGCTTTTAGATGTAAAGGCACGCAGCCAGCTAGGATGTTTAACCCATCAGTCGAGACTGTTTTATAACACTTCGTCAGGAATAACAAATAAGGCCTTTGCGTTTGATATAACTTCCTTTTAAGAGTTTCTTGCTCCTTAAACCAAACCTCGGAAGCATACAATATTGTTTTTTCCACCACAGTTTTATATATCTCTTTAGTAATTTCGGGCTTAATACCCCACGTTTTTTTAGAGATACTATTTAATTTGTAAAAATACTTAAGAGCCTTTTCATTAACTTTTTCAAGATGGCAATTAAAATTCATTTTGGTATCTATGTAAACCCCCAGATATTTTATTTCACTTCTATATTTGATACTGTTTCCTCCCATTTTTATAGTTGGTCTCCTCGTAATTTGAGCTCTGCTAGGTATGATAGTGTAGCAACACTTATCAATACTTATTTTAAGCTCATTCCTATTCATCCATTCCTGGCAATGATTCAGTACATCAGCAGCATATTTTGTAAATTTATAAACAACCTGAGAATTAATCAAAATAACTACATCATCGGCATACGCCTGAATCTTAACATTTTCATATATGCTGCATTCAATCAAAAGATCATTTATCACAATAAGCCAAAAAATTGGCCCCAAGGAAGAGCCCTGCGGAACACCCACATTATATTCAATAATGCCCTTGTTGATTATAATTTCTCTATCCGAGACATAGCTGTATAAGATACCCAACAGATAATCATCCAAATTTAACAGTTTCAGTTTATTAATAAGCACATTCTTTTTGACTGAGTTAAAAGCATTCTGTATGTCCAATGAGATCATGCAAGTATGATTACCATTATTTTTATTCTCTGAGATATTCTTAACAATGTTGTTCAAGGCTTGTGCAGTGCTCATGCCTCTCCTAAAACCATATTGATATATGGATAAAAGATTCCTGGTTTCTAGAAAAATAGTGAGCCTGTTAGCGAGAATTTTATCTAATATCTTGCCCAATACTGGCAAAAGGCAGATTGGTCTATAAGAACTCATTTTTTTCATATCTCTTTTTTCCTTAGGAAAAAAAATAACTATGGCCCTTTTCCAGTCCCTGGGAAAATACTGTTCAGTAAGGCATCTATTAAACAAATCCTTAATAAAATATTTGTTACTTTTATATATCTCTAATATGATGCTAAGTGTAAAACCATCATAGCCCGGAGCTTTATCAGCAGCCATGGTGCCAATAATATAGTCAATTTCCCGTACCGAAATTTCGTGAATCTCCTCAGTTGCGGTATTACCCATATTTATACAATCCGAGGCTTGATCATATTTAAAATGATATTTTACCAATGATTCTTCTATCTGATCTAAATCATCCAAAATCACCCCATCCTCTGTTTGTATACCCTCCATAGCATTGATCTTTTTCTCTGTGATTATACCCTTAATTTTCCCAAAGGTATCCTTGATTGTTAATTTTTCAATAAAATTTTTAAAAGAATTCCTTCTTGTTACTCTGATAAGTTTCGTATACATTGCCTTTTCCTTTTTAAATTCTATCTTAAGTTTATTTCTCCTCGTAACATCTTCCTCTTTCTGAGTTCTCTTGCGTAAAGCCCTTAGTCTCTTTCTTTTTATTTCTAGATCCATATTCCACCAAGGGGCACTATTGCAATTCCTCCTATTAATCCTTTTTCCTTTTTCCTTTTTCAAATTGGTGTAAATATATGTAATTTTCTTTTGTGTTATTTAATTTGAAAATAAAAGATTTGTTAATAAATTGCAATAATTTCTTCCTCAATTTTCTGGTAAAGGTAATAAAATGTGTAATGGAAATTCTGCCATATGCGCTGACTCTAAGCCCGTCTGCACACGGAGCAACTCAAAAGAAACTGATAACTGACTCAAATCACAAACCAGTCCGTGGTGAGTCCCGGACGGGGCCCGTCCCGGGACAAACCCGTCCCGGGACGGGTTTGTAACCAGTTGCGCCGTGTGCGTGGCTCCATTCAATTCCATAGGTTGCGACTCATCACGGACTGGTTTGTGATTTGAGTCAGTTATCAGTTTCTTTTGAGTTGCTCCGTGTGCAGACGGCCTAACAATCAAGTTTTTGTCATTTGTGTCAGCCCAACCGGAGAATAAAATCCCCCCCTCCCCCCCTCCAAGACTAACCGAAGTTACATTAATCTTAGAGCTTACTAAACCAGTTTTAAAAAAATGAAAGTTCATAAACATCGATGTTTAAAAACATCGATGGTTTTGAGGCGATGTTTTATTAGCAACGATGTTTTAATATTGAATATCGATGCTTCAAAACATCGATGTTTTGATGTCGATGTCGCATCCCTAGTGTGTGTGTGTGTGTGGCAAAAGTGAAAACATCGATGTTCCGACATCGAAAACGGCGTTTTAAACGAGTATGGGTACCCAAAGGAGTCCAGAAGTGTACAAAAGCGCTGCATTTTTTTCCGTGTCCTCTATCTTTCCAGGGCAAAACTGCGGATTGAAAAGCCTTATCACGGCAGGTTTTTATCACTTAAACAAAGCAAAGTCTCGGCGCGGCATTGACCCTGATAAATTCTCTCGGCGTTGTCGTCTGACGTCGCGACGGATCGACAAAAGAGAGGCCCCGAGCGTTTCATGGCTGCGGGGCCCATTATCCTTGGCCGGCGCGCGAACGGCCTTCCCTCCAGTTCTCCGATCCTTTTTCCGAAATTCGGCAACGTGGGCCTCGCGCCGCCGAACGTAACCTTGCGGGGAGGGTAGGCCCGAGCCATCTTCTTCCTCGCAGCGCTGTTCACTTTCTCTCTCGCTCCCTCAAGGACACACGATCCTTGATCCGGGGTCAAGCAGGCGATAAACGTGGGGCCCAAAGGGTGCGAGAGAGGCTCTTATCGGGGGGGCCCAGCGGAAGGGCAGGGCCTGCGAAAGTGAAGCTATTTCGGAACCTTGGCAATCTGCAGGGGCCACCGACTTGGGGGCAGCAATTTATGACCATTTGAGATGCGTCTCCTCTATTTTCTTACTGACAAAGCGCGTTTTTTTCCTAGAGGGGGGCCCTCCCAATGTGTGGGCACTAGGTGCAGGCTAGGGGCCCCCTATTTTACTGGTCTGGGGAGCACTGGAATGTCTTGCGATAACGTTAAGTTCAACCGGGATCTTATGCCGTAATCCTCTCTGTGATGTAACTGATTTTTGAAGTGGTTTTTCGCGCTGCACTGATAAAACGGTTACGATGCGGTTACAGTGAGTACACGTTTAATAAAAATTGATTAATTAAAAATTAATATTATTTGTAAATATTTTTTTAATTACACAAGCATGCATATAAATAATTCGTTTATTACAAAATTTACGAATAAAAGGAAATATAAATTTACAGGAAAAAATAATATGTGTAATTTTTTTTTTAATTACACGCCAACACCGGTAAAAAAGTGATAAAAATGAAGTTAGTTATAGGAAAAATTTTAACAAAATTAGTTGTAAGTTCTTGAAAATGATGAATACACATGTTCCGCAAGAATTAATGCTATGTGTAATAATATTTTAAATTGCACTCTTTCTATAAATATATTTTTTCAAAATAAATTAATATGATGTAAAACATGGATAATATAAATTTGTAGTAAAAAATATTTAGTGTTAGTAATTTTTAAATAGCATGTCCGTAATTGAATTTTTTTCAAAAATTGGGGAATGTAAATTTATTGCACAAATAAATATGAATTGTATTTTTTTAACTCCACATATTTATATAAAGATGAAATTAAAAAAATATTTAAGCTACTTAAACTACGTATTTTAAACTATTTAATCTAAGTTGTTGAATATGGGTAATATAAGTTTATAGTAAAATGTAATATTAAGTATTTTTTAAATTACATACACATGTATATAAATGATTTTTTTTACAAAATTTGTTAACTTTCAATCATAAAAAAGGATAATTTATAGCAATAACTAAAATTGAAGGGAAACATCTTTATAAATTACTCATGTTTACCAATGATTTTTGACAAAAACTCAACAGTTTTTTTAAAAGAGTTGCGATTTATATTGAACTAGCTGAATACCCGTGCTTTCGCTACGGAGTACATTTTAGGATAATTACAATGAAAAAATAATGAAATTGCTTTAAGAAAAAGCTCTAAATAAGCAGGCTCCATCTCTTACAATAGGAACAACAGTTTGATGAACATTTTTCCCGTCAATAACTGAATTTTTCTCAACCATTTTTTGGAAACGTTTCTGATCCAAAGTAACGGTAAAAAAAAACGGTAAAGTATGCCATTAATGTATGCATTGTATGCAAAATGTATCAATGTATGCAAATATTTAAAAAAAAATCGATTTATTAAAAAAAATCGTAAAGGATATTTTTTTTAGAAAAAAAATGAAGAAGAAAATATTCAAATTAAATACAACGATCAATATATGCAATTGTCAAAAAAAAATAAACAACAAACTATATTTATAAAAAAAATAATAATTTCAGGTACTCTCTTCTAACGAAATTACCACGAGTTATTAAAGTAGTATTACTTATCGTTGCTTACCTCTTTTTTTTTTTTACGGATTTTGATTCCTTTTTGTTTAAACTGTTTACTGCTTGCCCAAGCGATACATACTGGGTTTGGCTCGCTGCCAAAATTAAATTCTAAAAGTTAATCTTAAAAAATTCACCAAAAATCTGAAAAGGGAAGCAAAGATTCGAAAAAGATTTCATTTTAAAGGAATTTTCATGATCTTTCTCGTGATATAATTTTTATAACCCTTAGCTTATTATTTTAAAAGCAAACTTAAAAAATGTTACAAAGACAGCTTAAAAATTTAATTAAATAATCTAAGAAGAATTTTTCAAAAATCTTTCTTAGTGCACCCCTACACTATAAGAAGAATCACCATGCAAAATTTCTGCCCTTTAATTCCAGCGGTTTGGTCTGTGCGTTATTTGTCCGTCAGTTGCGGAACTTTTATATATATACTAGCTGAAAACCCGCACTTTGCTACGGAGTACATTCAAATTAAATACAACGGTCAATGTATGCAATTAATATCGAAAAAATAATTATACATATATATATTAATAATAAATACGACGATCAATGTATACAATTGATGTAAAAAAAAACAAAAAAAATATATTTATAGAAAAATTGTAAGGGATATTTTTATAGACAAAATAATCTAGAAGAAAATATTCAAATTAAATGTAATAGGACATACTAAAGAATATAGTACAGTTGGAGGAACATAATATCTTTTATTTTATTTTAATATTTTTTTGGATAATGTCCAATCGTCTGCCGCATTAGCAAGAAAAAAAATTATTTTTGTCTATTTAGTTGTTATGCACGTGACGATAAATTTATTTAAAGCACCAGTAAAAGAAATCACGTGATCAGCATTTAATAAATTAAATTCTAAAAATTAATCATTAAAAATTCACCAAAAATCAGAAAATGGAGGTAAAGATTCGAGAAATATTTCTATTTAAAGGAATTTTTATGATCTTTCTCGTGATGTAAATTTTATAACCCTCAAATTATTATTTTAAATACAAACTTTGAAAAAAGTCACAAAAACAGCTTAAAAATTTAATTTTGAAAAATCTAAGAGGAATTTTTCAAAAATCTTAGTGCACCCCTACACAGTTCCAGGCTTTCGCGGAACACCTCTTAACTTCCCGTGGAACATCAGGTGGCACATAGTTTGGGAAACCCTGCTCTAAACAATACTGCAGTGCCAATATTGCTAATACAAAAACAAATTATTGTTTCATTTGACACAACCGTTCGATTTTATTGCGTTTCTTTTCATACATTCTGTGTTGTGTTTAGTATTTTAATCTTGCTTTAAGTTAAAAAAAAATACTAGAAAAAACCCTTTTGTGTGTTGGTATGTTTAGCACTGGTGTGCTGCACTAGCGGTTGGTAGAGGGGTGACATAAGAGGGGATGAGACTCCCCAGGGCCGTAAGCTTCAGGGGCCCGGGCTGTCTACAGGGGCCTTTCTACGCAGGAACCAACAAAAGGCCTTGAAAGTGTACTTGAGTTTCTGATTTAAAAGTCATATCTTCCTACTTTAAAACTTCAATGGCAGTTGAAATTAACTTTTGTCGTGGAAATTTAAATCAGCGAAACGGTAATAATGGTTAAAGAAATTAAACTAAATTGCTATCACAGCATAATAAAATATCGATTGTTAAAGAACTTATGTTAGTTCATTTATGTTAGAGGTCTACTTTACAAAATTAATTTTTTTAAATTTCTTAAAAATGCTTAAGAAACGAAAGGAAATATTTGCTAACTAGCTGAATGCCCGTACTTCGCTACGGAGTACATTCAAATTAAATACAACGGTCAATGTATCAAAATTAATGCCAATATATATATATATATATATATATATATATAATACAACTATCAATGTATGCATTTGATGAAAAAAAACAACAAAATATATTTATAAAAAGATCGTAACGGATATTTTTATAGACAAAATAATGTAGGAGAAAAATATTCATATTAAATCTAATAAAACATACTAAAGAATATAGTACAGTTTGAGGAACATTTCTTTTACTGTATTTTAATATATTTTTGGATAATGTCCAACCGTCTGCAGCATTAGCAAGAAATATATATATATATATATATATATATATATATATATATATATATATATATTTTCCTATTTCGTTGTTATGCACGTGACACAAAATTAGTTTAAAGCATCACAAAAAAAAAAAAGAAACCACGTGATCAGCATTCAATAAATTTAATTCTAAAATTTAATCTTTAAAAATTCACCAAAAATCATAAAATGGAGGTAAAGAATCTAAAAAGATTTCATTTTAAATAAAAATGATTTATTTTAAATTCATTTTCTCATTTATTATAGTTACGTTCGGACAATAAAATACCTCAATTTTAAGTATTTTTTTTAAGTAAAAAAGTGCGTTTTATGGTCCGAAAAATACGGTACTTTTCTTAAGACCTTAATTTGTTATTTTACGAATGAGGAAAGACAAACTTTTCGAAAAAAATAGCATTAATTGATGTATAATTAATGTGAGAACACAATTTATAATTAGTATTGATTATGTTTGTGTGCATTAAAGAAATTATAATATATATTATTATAATATTATAATATGTATAGCATTATATAAATTAGTAATAGGAACTGTGAATTACATGTCAATGTCCGCCAATTTCAACCACGCTGAAATCGGTCGTCGATTGCAAACAGAATTATTTTGCTCCCCACATCTGGGATTCTTGCCCTCTATGGGTTACTCCAGCGGTGGCCAAAGTGCGGCTCTTAGTCGCTTTCTTTGTGGTTCTTTTCACTTCTTTTGTGGCTCTTGGTTCAATGACCAATTTTTCAAATAATTCATACAAGAATGGTCCATAAATTGTTTAACGGCATGTCGATTAACTTCCATCTTTGGTACAACTTATAGTTGTGAAATCGTGTATCCTACATTTAGATTGAGAAAAAATAAACAACGTCCAGTGTTGACAAATCCACGTTTTATTGAATTGCAACAAATTAAGGCTGTTGTGTACTAACCCTATTGGATTCGCTCACCTTAAAGTGTTAACCTATGGAGAAAATGTGTCTACTATTGACGGCTACATAAATGCTGATAATCCAATAAACATGGTATAATAACTTTTATGTACATTAAGGCTGTTGTGTACTAACCCTATTGGATTCGCTCACCTTAGTGTTTACCTATGGAGAAAATGTGTCTACTATTGACGGCTACATAAATGCTGATAATCCAATAAAAATGGTATAACTTTTATGTACATTAAGGCTGTTTGTACTAACCCTATTGGATTCGCTCACCTTAGTGTTAACCTATGAAGAAAATGTGACTACTATTGACAGCTACATAAATACTGATAATCCAATAAGAAGGTATTTTCAGATAGCCTGAACTTTCCTGCACCTTGCAACAGGATTCATCAGTTAACCCTTAGTTATAAAATGTTTCTAAAATATTTTCTTATTATAATGCCTCAGTAGTTAGTGAGAGTGGTATCTTAAGGCTTCTGTGTACTTAACCCTATTGGATTCGCTCACCTCAGGGTTAACCTATGGAAAAAATGTGTCTTCTATTTACAGTTACATAAATGCTGATAATCCAATAAGAACGGTATTTTCAGATAGCCTTTCTGTACATTGCAACATAAATTCCGTCATAAATTCCGTCCAACAAAGGAATTTAAGAGCGTTTAAAACCCATTATACCAGATTTTTTTTCACCGAAAAATTTAAATTTAAAAACATTACTTGCATTTTTTTTAAAAAGAAAAATGCCGCAAGGTGTAAAATTTCTTTCTCAATTACGGAGTATAATTAAAAAAAATCTTTTAACCCAAGTCGGCAATCATTGCACCATTAAAATTTTATCCATAGGTTAACATTGAGGTGAGCGAATCCAACAGGGTCACTACACAGCAGCCTTAATATATGCGAGATTTGAAAAATTTGACAAAACAAGTAAAAGAAAAATCATTACTAAGGGTATATTTGAAAATTTTGATGCATTAATTATTCTAACAATTGTAAAAGGATAAATTTGACTAGCTGAAAACTCGCACTTCGCTACATTCAAATTAAACACAACGGTAAAATAGTGCATTCAAATTAAATACAACGGTAAATGTATGCAATTGATGAAAAAACAAAACAAAAAAAAAGTTTATAAAAAAATTGTAAGGGATATTTTTATAGACAAAATAATGTAGAAGAAAATATTCAAATTAAATCTAATAGAACATACTAAAGAATACAGTACAGTTAATATAGTACAGTTTGAGGAACATATCTTTTACTGTATTTTAATAGTTTTTTGGATAATATCCAATTGTCTGTCGCATTAGCAAGGAAAAGAAATTTTTTTTTGTCTATTTCGTTGTCATGCACGTGACGATAAATTAATTTAAAGTACTAGAAAAAGAAATCACGTGATCAGCATTTAATAAATTAAATTCTAAAAATTAATCTTTAAAATTTCACCAAAAAATCAGAAAATGGAGGTAAAGATTCGAAAAAGATATCATTTTAAATGAATTTTTATGATCTTTCTCGTGATATAAAATTTATAACCCTCATATTATTTTAAATGCAAACTTAAAAAAAGGTACTATAATAGCTTAATTTAATTTTTAAAAAATCTAAGAAGAATTTTTCAAAAATCTTTCTTAATGCACCTCTACACTATAAGAAGAATCGCCATGCAAAATTTCAGCCCTTTTAGGTCCAGCGGTTTGGTCTGTGAGTTATACGTCAGTCAGTCAGTTAGTTACGGAACTGTTTTATATATATAGATAATATCGTTAGAAAAAAATAACCAACGCTTAAAATTTCTTTCATATCAAATAAAACCTCTTTCTGTCTGGGGCTCCTAAGTATGTAGCCATTTCTAAATAGCTCTTAACACTGTTTATCTTGGCTATCCCTGGTCTAGACTTGCACCTCTGCCGTGAATATTGTGTTTCATAAGTTCTCTCTTTTACAGTTTGGTAGAAACGGCATTCTGACGAGGCAGATTCGATTCTACTACATCCTGTCAGCAGCCGTGGTTTTCTGTCAAGGATTTCGTTAATGACCTTCGGTTCCTCAAAATTCAGTCTTTCTTCCTCTGTTTTCGCCTCCTTCCTCCATATTGTGTAACTGACGGATAACACAATAAGGGGAAGCCAATTTATGGTAGTCAGCCAATTTTTTTTTTTCTACGTTTTATCCGACTTTGTTGTAACTCTAGATACCGTTAATTTAAGAAGCATTTAATACATTGGTCCAAAAACCTGAACCAATTTTTTATTTATCTATTTATTACCAGGTTCAAAGTCTGATAGGCTTGTGAAATAATGCACACTTAGGCCGTCTGCACACGGAGCAACTCAAAAGAAACTGATAACCGACTCCAATCACAAATCAGTCCGTGATGAGTCGTAACCTATGTAATTGAATGGAGCCACGCACACGGCGCAACTGGTTACAAACTCGTCGGACGAGTTTGTAACCAGTTGCGCCGTGTGCGTGGCTCCATTCAATTACATAGGTTACGACTCATCACGGACTGGTTTGTGACTGGAGTCAGTTATCAGTTTCTTTTGAGTTGTCCCGTGTGCAGACGGCCTTAGTGGCATCAGTTCGACATCCTCAAATTTAACACTGTGAAAAGCATATAGCCTGAATTCCCGCACACTGTTCTCAATTATTTAATAAGATAGGTCAAAATATTCAAAACGGCGTGTAACTTTTCACTATTATTTGATATGATAGGTTAAGGACTTTTTTCCGACTGTATCTTTCTTTCGACAAGCATTAGAAAAGAAATCCTCACTGTCACTGTTATAGGTTGTAAAAGAACCTTAAAAAAACTGATGCGTGCATGTGTTGGGGCAAGCAAGGAAACACAGAGAATTGGCCTTTATCATACATTTATTTGACAATACTAAAAATTCTTTTGAAGTGAAATTAATAATAGAATAAGGTTCCCCTTCATATTATCATTTAAGACATGAAGAATCAGAAGCAGAGACAAAATATTCGGTTAAAGCAATTATTTCTAGGATCTTTCGGGAGACACTTACTACTGTTGAAGAATACAGCTATGAATGATTTTGTTGACAAGGGCCCACATCATGTCATATTCGGCATCATCATGTTGGATTCCAGGGACTTCCGCTAGACTCCGAGACAGTTCAATCGGCACTCTATATCGTCAGTTCCAGGGAACAGCAAGCAAAATCTCTCGACCTTCTCTCTCTCTCTCTCTCTCTCTCGCTCTTTTTTTTTTTTTTTAATTTTTTTTTTTAGGGGCTGTTGTCCGTTTACCGGGCCATTTTGGCCCTCCCCTTTTTCTCTCATTGGACAGTGAGCTGCCTTTCTCTTATCAGTTCCTGCCCCAAATGGTCCCTTATTTCACTGCTCATGTTCGCAGTCTACCAAGTACCTCCTCACCATAATTTTCTTTTGAGATACCACTTTGACCATTATCTGAAAGTTTTATTGTGGGCCATAAAATAACGTCACCATCTATCTTGCAATATTTATAGTCTTTTGATCGCTATCAATGGCCACACAGACAGCTTTTCTTTTACGCCACCTTAGTGTTCCTCAAATCTTCATTTATTTTTTGCCTCTGGAGTTGTTATAAGAGTTTTATTATTGACCGCCTCTCGACCCCACACCGCTTTGAATTATAACATTCAGCGCTTCTACAACTATCATCACTTATGTTATTTCCACCTTCAACATCACTTTGTATATCCGACTACGCATCTGCAAAAATATCCGTGATCAATTCAAAAGATTGATCCATTTTCGACCGTCTTCTCATTACTAAATGAAAGGTTTTCAACACATTTTTTTTAATATTCTAAACTGAATATTACTCTAATAACCGTTCCTTTTTATTCAAGTATAAAATGCGAACACGCATTCATCACGTGTTTGTTAATGACAAGAACTCTTCATTGTAAAGCTTTATTTACTTGTAATTGCAGTTTCTTACTTGATATTGCATAAAGTTCCAAATGCCGTGAATTCATGTCTCCCGTCGCCAACAGTTCTAAAATGAAAGACGGCAATTCACGTCTCCCGACATCAAAGTGTTTGTCAGAAGCTCGCACACATGATGGTTAGCCCAATTTTAAGTGGAAAAAACCTCCCCATATGCATCGTTAGCGGAGTGTTCTTTAAGATAATTGCAGCCACTTTCGGGGGACTAGATGCTCCGACATACTGGCTGACCAGAGGCCGCGGGCTTTTCCCCACGCGGCAACGGAGGTTTCCAGAATAATCTGGAATTTTCTGGAAAGTTTACTATTTAAATTTCAGTTTGAGACCACAGGTTCAATATGTTTAATTATATATATATATATATATATATATATATATATATATATATATATATATATATCTCAGTTAACACTTACGAAATTATTTTAGTCATTTTAGAGCTATTAAGAGGTTACATTGGTTAGGTAAAGTGATCTCTCGAAGTTTCAATTAGCAATCTAACTTTGCTTTTATAAAGAAAAATGTCATTTTAGAGATTTCACGTTTTATTTCTATAATACTGGATACAACTGTGTTTGACCCTTAGTTATAAAATGTTTCTAAAATATTTTCTTACTATAATGCCTCAGTAGTTACAGATAGTGGTACCTTAAGACTGTTGTGTATTAACCCTGTTGAATTTGCTCACCTCAATGCTAACCTATGGAAAAAATGTATCTACTATTTACAGTTATATAAATGCTGATAATCCAATAAAAATAGTATTTTCAGATAGCCTTTTTGCACATTGCAACAGGATTCATTTTATAAATTTCCTCTACCAAAGGAATTTAGAAGCGTTTAAAACGCACTATACAAGATTCCCCACCCCCAAAAATTTAAATTTTAAGATATTATTTGCCTTTTTTTTAAACGAAAAATGTCCCATGGTGTAAAATTTCTTTCTCTATTACGGAGTATAATTTTAAAAGAATATTTTAACCCAAGGCGGCAATTTGGGACACATTTTGTCTATAGGTTAACATTGAGGTGAGCGAATCCAATAGGGTTTGTACACAGCAGCTTTAACCCTTCAACGGGCGAGCCAATTTTTGGAACACCAGCAGGCGCGCGTGGCACAAAGTGCAACGTCTCTTTCAACCTTGATTATTCCTTTTGTATTAAGCTTTTTTTTTTCCAAATTGAAAATAATAATTCTGCGTTTTATGACAAGGTATAAAATGGTGATAATATTGAGATACATTTATAATTAAAGGCCAATGAATGCAGATACAATCGCCTTATTTCAAAACTGTCCCTTTTATTGGATCTAAGGACAACTTGCGAATGGATTCCTATTATGTCCAAAACCCCCCAAAACAATGGATTTGTCCATCTTCTTGATATGCGGAACACCGTGTAATACAGAGGCTGTTCGTACATTTTTTAGACGATTTTGGTAAGCGGTAACAAAAAATCGCTTGCTGCAAAAGAAATAATTGCAATTGTACTATGTTTTTAAAAGTCAAAATTATCGTCTGCGGCTTGAAAGTTTTGTTTTTATTCAAAATGGCGTTTTTAACAAATCAGTGGTTCGAAGGCTACATTTATGCTCTTTCCGAAGAGAAATATGCATACTCCGTTAACCAAAAACGATGTGAGAGTCATGGTTTTGTGATATCTAAAGCGTCGATAGGTAATATCGTCAACAAGAAAGTAAAAAAAAACGTCAAATTGGAACCTCAAGTGGGAAAAAAATTCCAAACAAGTATCCAAGGAAAAAACGGACATCTCCGACTATTGCAAAGGTACGTTGTTTAATGTTAAAAGAAAATCCCCCTAGTCAAAGGACAGTTGCAAAATCATTAAAATGCTCGGTGTCCACTGTAAACAAAATGATAAACGTTGATTTAAATCTTAAGAAAGCGAAAAAACGCAATGTGCATCGTCTTCTTCCAAATCATATCGCTGAACGCAGGACACGCTGCAGAATTCTATATAAGAAACACTTATCCAAAGAAAAATGGAAAACAGTTGTCACAATAGATGAATCATGGGTGTATTTAAATGATTGCAACAAAAAAAGAACCATTTATTGTCATAAAAGTGGAGAAAAAAATTTAAGTACATGGTTCAAAGAATCGAAAGAAAGTTTTTCTAAGGGATTCATGATTGTTGCTGGTATTTCTTATAATGGCAAGTTAAAAATAAAGAGAGTGGAAAAAAATGTCAAGATTAACTCCAAATACTATCAGGAACATATTTTATCGCCAATTTTTCTGAATGAAATACCATCGCTTTACCCACAGTGCCATCAATCTGTGAGACTCCATCAGGACAAAGCTAGCAGTCACACATCAAAATCCACTATAAATTTCCTAAAAGAAATGGAACAAAAAACTGGTATCAAGGCCATATCCTTCACTGATATCCCTACTAAATCTCCCGATGTATCACCCATGGATTTTTGTGCTTTCGGACTTTTAAAATCTGCATTATCCAAACGTCGTCCCCAAACGCTTACAGGACTCTGGAAAGCTGTTCAGGAGGAATGGGATAGAATACCTCTTCTGACACTTCAAAAGGCATTATTATCCTGGAAATTGCGGTGTCGAAAGATAGTTCAGAATAAGGGATGTCAAATAGAACATTTAAAACACAAGAATTTTATGTAATTTAGTTTTGTGAATACAATATACATCGTCTAAAAAATGTGTGAACAGCCTCTGTAGCTGCACATTTAATCGACTACATCAACTTCTGCTTCTGTCGTATTGTAATCCAGTATAATGGCTCGTTTACCACGGTTAAATCACGACTAACAATGAAGGGAGAGGAATAGAATTGTCAGACAATCGGACCTGCATTAGAAAGGGTGTAGCTATAAACAGAAACTGCTTAGAACATTCAAACCTTGCACGTAAAAACAAACCATTCAAAATTACGAAAATGTTGCACTCTGTACACGGGCGCGCCCGCTGAAAGGTTAAAAAAAACTTTAAACCCAAGACGGCAATTTGTCTATCGGTTAACATTGAGGTGAGCGAATCCAAAAGGGTTAGTACACAGCAGCCTTAACGGTATATTAAATTATCTAAGGTTGCAGGGCCCGATTATGAACGTTGGGGGTCCCTGGGCATTTGCTATTTGGCCCCCCCCCCCTTATGAACATTTATAAAAATAAGAACTATCCATGGACTATACTATTATAGCGCATATAGATTTGTGCAGAGTTCTCTGCCTGCATACCCCCGACTCCTGTCATCACATTAGTCACGGTAACATTAGACACGGTATTTAGAACCACCCCCATTCCCTCCCCCAAGGTTTCTTTGATGTGGTGTCTCCCCCGACCCCGCTCGACACCATTTGACCCGCTGACCCCCCCACCCTTTCTTTGATGGACCGCCAGAGGAGGCGATCCACGCATAGTACAGAGTACAGAGTGAACATAAATCACTGGATTCCCCAAGGCACAGGCAGAGAACTCTGCACCAATGTATATGCACCATTAGAAGTACTAGGTGCATTCACCAAACATGTGAGGGAAAGTTGTTAAAAATCAGGATTCAAAGAAATTGCCTGATTTAAATAATTTTGATTCAAATAATGATTTAAACAAAACAACCCTGTATGCGAGTCCTACATTAGCTATTACAGTGTATGGCTGATAAGATGAAGCATTTATAAACGTTTCACATCAAATTGAAAACGCCTTTCACCTTCTGCTGTACATCTGATACAACCTGATAGTTTAACATTTTTCCTAAAACAGAAAGCGAAATCAAAAACTTTCACTTATCTGGCAGCCTATCTATTTTAGCGTTGAGAAACATCGTTAAAGATATTTTGCACTTTAAAGAGGACAGTTTTGGGGCCCCCTAGCTTCAGGGGGCCCCTGGGCAAAGTCCCGATTTGCCCATGCAATAAAAAGTCCCTGTAAGGTTGCCTTTAAGAAGAGAGAAGTCATTTCAGAGGTTGATGAAACTTTAGTTTTACGTTATTACTCGTAGATACAACAGTGTTTCTCGGAAAAATATTATTGTAACATTTTTGAACTCTCATTACGTAACAGTGGTTAGGGAAAAGGGGTGAACGGTCCCTCTTTTTCAGGGGTACGTTGCCCTTTCCAGAGATCGGCCGAAAGTGCGGTCTGTCTCTTGGCATATCGCCCTCACATTGTTTCACCGAAATGAAAATACACCAAACTCAGCTGCAGAAAAAAAAAACTTTCGCTCGTTCACCCTGGAGACCCACGAGTTAATTTTTTTTCGTCCCGGCGCGTAAAATTTTTGCCCCATCTCTAGCGAGAGAGAGGTACGGAGAAAAACCGCAAGACGGCGAGCGTACTACCCCGAATTAATTTGCCGCCTTTGTGTACTGGGAAAGGCTGCCTAAACGTTATATACGCCTTTCGCTAATGGATCCTCTCTCTCGGCCGCGTAGTAGATGAGGATCGGATGTGAAGTCGAGGCGAAAGTATAACCTTGATCTTCAAGTGAATTCGAGTGACGCAGGATTAGTATTCAATCCATTAAGAGCCAGATTGATTGCCTTTCTTTCGAAAGAAACGGATGCCAGTGCGGTGTTGCTTTCTCAAGTGGGTTCCGAGGTTCCGAGAAGCGAATATTCAAGGTTGCTCTGTTGTCCCCCCTGTATTACGGATGGTGGTGCAAGGCCGCGGCAAGAAAGAAGGTGGGGGAGGGGACACAGAAGGTGGACCCCCCCCCCCCCCCCTAACTAAAGCCCTCCCCGATACAGTTAAAATTATGTACTGGGAAACCTCGATCTATCGTTTTAAAAGGGACAAAATTGCACTGAACGATAAATGCGGGAAATCAATAGATGCGGGATCATAACAAAGAAATATTATCATCGGGACTGAATGGAGTAAACGGCACATACGGGAAAACGATGATTCGGGGAACTATCGATTGAGGTTCCACTGTTTAGTGAAACCTCTATTTATGGTTTTTAAAGGGACCTCTTGAAATCTATATATATAAAACAGTTCCGTAACTGATTGACTGACTGACTGACTGACTGACTGACATACAACGCACAGACCAAATCGCTGGACTAAAAGGGCTGAAATTTTGCATGGCGATTCTTCTTATGGTGTAGGGGTGCACAAAGAAAGATTTTTGAAAAATTCTTCTTAGATTTTTTTAAATTAAATTTTTAAGCGGTTTTAGTAACTTTTTTTAAAGTTTGCACTTAAAATAATAATTTGAGGTTTATAAAATTTATATCACGGGAAAGATCATAAAAATTCCTTTGAAATGAAATCTTTTTCGAATATTTACCTCCATTTTCTAATTTTTGGTGAATTTTTAAAGATAATTTTTATAATTTAATTTATTGAATGCTGATCACGGGATTTTTTTCTGGTACTTTAAATAAATTTATCGTCACATGCATAGCAACGAAATAGACAAAATAAAATTTATCTTGCAGACGATTGGACCTTATCCAAAAAAATATGGAAATACAGTAAAAGCTATGTTCCTCAAACTGTACAATATTAACTGTACTATATTCTTTAGTATATTCCATTAGATTTGATTTGAATATTTTCTTCTACATTATTTTAGTCTATAAAAATATCCGTTGCGATTTTTTTATAAATATTTTTTTTGTTTCTTTTTACACCAATTGCGTACATTGATCGTTGTATTTAATTTGAATGTATTCCTTAGCGAAGTACGGGTATTCAGCTAGTGTTACATGGAATTTATTTGAGGCTGGGTGAAATAGACTATTATTCGGGGAACGATCGATCGAGATTTCACTGTTATTTATTAGTCAGTGAGTAAATAGGTCAATTTTTTTAGTGATATTTTTTCATAAAAATGTTTAACAGACCAGTGTTGCTTTCCGAAATTCTCCCTTAATTTGATTCCACTTCCAGTAAAATGAAGATTATATGTTCTAGGATTTTTTTTCGCTTTTTTTAAATGAAAAGTAACTTGCAATAGAAACAATGCATTTATTTCAATGAATTGTAATAAGAATTCAATGAATAAGAGATATTGTAAGGACTTTGCCTTGTCATACGACTGTTAAACCGTCAAAGAAATCGATTTCTTTAAATAAAAATATATGAAAGACTAGCTGAAAACCCGCACTTCGCTACGGAGTACATTCAAATTAAATACAATGGTCAATGTATGCAATTAATGCCTATATATATATATACTAGCGGGCCCGTCCCGACTTTGTCCGGGTTGAACAAAATATTATACCAATAAATTTCCAGTTGATAGCCAATAAATTGTAAATCTTTTTTTACCTTAATAATAACCTAAAAACTACCTTAAATTAATTTTATGTTAGTTAATAATTAAAATAAATTTTTTAAAAGAAAAAGGCGTGCCGGAGAACGGCTAGGTTTGAAACGCTAGCGTCAGAACAGAAGCACACCGCGATAGCACCACGATAAGGATCGTTGAAATCTTCGGCACAAAAAGCGGTAGAAGACAGTAGCAGAAACAATGGAGATTCTTAGGATTAAGTCCCTAACTTTATTTCTACTGATCAGATATACATAATATATAGCCTATGTCCATCTGGAATAATGTACCTTTCAAACAGTGAAAGAATTTTTCAAATAGGATCAGTGGTTCTGGAGATTACCCTCCACGTACAAAATCGCTCTCTCTTTATATATAAGTATAGATATATAGCCTATGTCCATCTGGAATAATGTACCTTTCAAACAGTGAAAGAATTTTTCAAATAGGTGCAGTGGTTCTGGAGATTACCCTCCACGTGCAAAATCGCTCTCTCTTTATATATAAGTATAGATAATAAATATACGATGATCTATATATACAATTGATGTAGAAAAAAATAAATATTTATAAAAAAATCATAAGGGATATTTTTATAGACAAAATAATGTCCAATCGTCTGCCGCATTAGCAAGAAAAAAAATATTTTTTTATCTATTTAGTTGTTATGCACGTGACGATAAATTTATTTAAAGTACCAGAAAAAGAAATCACGTGATCAGCATTTAATAGATTAAATTGTAAAAATTAATCTTTAAAAGTTCACCAAAAATCAGAAAATAGAGGTAAAGATTCGAAAAATATTTCATTTTAAAGGAATTTTTATGATCTTTCTCGTGATATAAATTTTATTACCCTCAAATTATTATTTTACATGCAAACTTAAAAAAAGTTACTAAAACAGCTTAAAAATTTAATTTAAAAAAATCTAAGAAGAATTTTTCAAAAGTGCACCCCTACACTATAAGAAGAATCGTTATGCAAAATTTCAGCCCTTTAGGTCCAGCGGTTTGGTCTGTGCGTTGTATGTCAGTCAGTGAGTCAGTTACGGAACTGTTTTATATATATAGATATAGATATAACCTTTCCTGAGTATTTTAACCTTTCCTGAGTAGATTAACCTTTCCTGAGTATTTTAAGACAATCCGTTTGAAAAAATTCGCATAATTACGGAAGTTACGAATAAAAACATGCCAGATGTTTACTGTAATCAGATTTAAAGGGCAATACTTCAAAGTGATTTATCTCAAAATTTGTTTTTTGACATAACGCACTTGTTATCTCTAGAACTATTTAATATTTTTGCATGAAATTTTCACAGAGGGTACATATTATCATTTGCTTGAAACTAAACCTAAATTTGTTTACAGATCTCTAGAGAATGCATTTTTCAGGCATAGATAAAATTTTATTTATTAAGAAAAAAAATTCACTATTTTCAGTTTCATAGTAAAAATAAAAATATACCTTAAATATATACAAATTTAGGTTCAAATTAAACTTTAGTTTCTGCAGTATATGTTAAAAGCAGAAATTTTGTCTTAAACTCAATTTGTTTTGGAGTATTTAGCTTTAATATCACTTTTGTCCAAAGCAAACTGCTTATTATTTATGACTATCTGACACAAATTATTTTTAACTATCAAACAAGAAACAAGGTATATATTCATAAATCAAACATTGTTCTATTAACAGAAAAAAAATTATGATTTTAAATCTTATACTTTTCAAGTTATAGAATGTCGAAAGTGACACAATTTTTATACTTATTCGACTTTTAACAGTCGTATGACCCCTTAAATAAAAGGCTGCCAGCCTTTTTGTATTTAATGCTTTAATTGCATTTCTCGACTAAATACAAGCTATTTACAATATAAAAAAATTAAATTCGTGGGTTCACGGCATCGATTAGGAAGGTCAGGCTTGAGTTGTCGCTGCGCTCATTCAAGTCCATCTAGTCCCGACAGTATATCCTTGTCTCCGGCTCCAGCGTGATTCTGAATAACTTAATCTCTAAATCACTGACTTCCCAGAACTCGCGTTCGGCGACTTTATATACATTCTCTGAACGTTCTCGAAAGGTCTGGAAAACGCCGCCTTTCTTTATTCAGTTACGTTCCCAGACGACAAGGCGCCTCCGGTCGGCAACTTCCCTTTTGTAGCTGACGAACTGTCCCGCGAGCTGTCGGTAGCACTTCCGGCCATTATCTCGCCAGGCGACTGTCTGTCTGCTGCCGTCCAAATCAATTATGTGCACAAACTGAGCGTTGGCTGGTCTTCCCGGAATTTCCACTCTCAAAAATTTCGCTAATGGACGGGAGTCGTTACAATATCCTCTAAGATACGGGGTCTTCAACCCGTGGCCCACCGATGATATTTTAGTGGCCCGCCGAAACATTTTGATCATGCAAAGTTTGAAATAAATTTGAAAAACCTTAGAACGGCAAATTCTCTCACACAAAAAAAGATCAAGAATGCACGGGGAAAAGTAGCCCACGGCACATAGGATTATCAAAATAATAAACTGGTCATTGTATTCAGAATTTTAATACGAAATAAACACAAAAAGCAGCATGCCAAGGCTCCTTCTTTCCAGAATCTCACGTGCGTCTCGTCTTCATACATTCATTCTGTTTCATGCAATATAAAGTATAAAATACATTGATTCAACTCCTATTTTTTTGTTGTTTGTAGATATCAATAAATAAAAACATGTTTTAATTAATAATGGTTATAAAGGTACAAAATACTTTTTGTAACACACCCTACACACAAAACTTCAGTGACGTCTTTTGAAGGAATTAATCCTTCATCGACATGCTTGTAAAAAGCAATCATCTCAAAGGCTGAAGCTCGTTTTCAAATAATACATTTTCCCCCTACCTCTACTACAGGGTTCCCCCCTATATTCGTTACATCCCCTTAACTTCTAAACGGTGACAGCTTAGGCCATAAAGTTGGTGTCTATGTATAGTAAAATGGCTATGCGCTACTCGATGAGACAACTTACAACGCCGTCTATAGGCACAATTTGGAATTAGCATTTTTATCTCAAAAACGGTACGAGATACGGGAAAAAAGTCAATTACAAAGTTGTTCAGCATCATCGATTTAGTAAGAAAAGACACCTTGTGCCCATTAATACTCAAAATATAATGAAAAAATGAACATTTGTTTGGTGATGATTTTCAACACTAAGGCGTCTTGAAACACGAGCGAAGCTCGAAAAGACCACCTCACGGAGATCGTCTACAGTGCAAATGTGTATAGTGACTAATGAAGAGCATTTTCAGCAACATAAATAATTGATCCTGAAGATAGGAAAGTGTCTCAGTTTCTTTCTTCCACTCTTTATGACATGACAATTTTCGAAATCGTGACCAAACAAATGTTTATTTTCTACATTCTGTTTTAAGTATTAATATGCACAAGGTATCATTTCTTACTAAATCTATGATGCTGAACAAATTTGTGATTGACTTTTTTTCCCATATCTCGTACCGTTTTTGAGATAAAAATGCTAATTCCAAAATTTGCCGATAGATGGCGTAGTAAGTTGTCTCATCGAGTAGCGCATAGCCTTTTTACTATACCTAGACACCAACTCTATGGCCTAAGCTGTCACCGTTTAGAAGTTGGGGGGGGGAGGTGTAACGGATATAGGACAATCCAAAAGATAAAATTCAGAAGATCAAGTCAAGAAAATCAGGTTTTTTAGTTATAGTTTTACCTATTTATTACATTAAAATGTTCACCATTAACACCTTGAGTAGCTGCCGTTTTATGCCCATCTGTTTGTTGTTCCCGCTGATCATTGTGTAGCAGCGAAGCGTTTCACACAGATCTTATCGTTGTTCCCGACGTATGTTGTAACGAAAGGCTCTTTTTTGTTTTAGGAAAAAAACGTGCTTTGCCAAAGTATTGTAAAAAAAAAAGGGTTTATATTTGTTTAACTAAAACTTACTTGCTTTACCGAAATATTGTACAAAATGTTAGTTTTTTTATAAAAAATTTGTTAGGGGTTATCAGAAGCCGAAATTCGAGTCCTTTTTTATCCATTAAGGACCGGAGACATGAATTAATGTCTCGGTAGAGTCAGCGCTCGTAGACCGGAGACTTTAATTGATGGCCAATTGCATCGTTGGAGCACGTGCTCCAGTTGAGTCAACGCATGCTGATTTTTTCCCGCCATGAGAACTTCTTTTGTAAGAGGTTATTGACACTTGATCCGGATAATTTCATCCGGATAATTATAATTTTCAAACAAGATTTTCGTAAAATACTTTAACATTTTGTACAGTCTTTCTGCAAAACACGTATTTACAAAATTTTTCACTCAATTAAATACGGTCAAACCCCGTTATAGCGAACCCGGTATATAACGAACTCACGGATATAGTGAACGAAAATTTTGGCCCCTTTCGTTTTCCTGTTGTATTCAATGGTAATTTATTCTTTTATAGCAAATCTCCGAAATCTTAAGAATCGGCTATAACGAACTTTTTTTTCAGTCAACTACTGATTAAAAAAAAAAAATTTACTTTTTAGAAATGTTGAAGAAGCAAAGAATGAAGATGATGATGATGATGATGAAGATTTACCTATCGCGATGTGGATAGAAAAGGATAAAATTTCATCATTCTCAGATTGTGACATGAAGTTGTTCAAAACACGTGATGATGAAGTCATCACATATGAAAATCCGACTGATGAAAATATTGTGGAAGAAATTAAAATGAATCATTCTGAAATCGAAGATTCTGCATCTGATGCTGATGAAGAGGAGAACATAAATGGCGAAATCCCCACCATCTCATGCTACAGCAGTGATGCATGAAATTAATAAGTTTTTGTCTACAAAAACAGCGGATGAAAGAGTGGAGTCATTTGATGTATTGGACAAATAAATTCATAAAATGTTTTTGAAATCGGCATCACGTCAGCAGAAGATTACCGATTATTTCTGTATCAAAACAGCGAGCAACAATTGAAGGTAAAATGAATTTATTTCCATTTGTCTTCATTTTTAGTTAATTTAATTACTATTTTGTCAATTTCATGTAATCGATTTTAGTCAATTTAATTCATAAATGATCATTTTAAATAGATTTTATAATTTTTTAATTACATCATTATTGAATACACATAGCAGCTAATGAGTTATACATTTTGGGAAGTCTAACATTTTTTTAATGGTTCGGATATAGCTAACAAAACCTTTGGTCCCTTGAAGTTCGTTATAACGGGGTTCGACTGTATAAACTCCCCCCCCCCCCTTCTTTCTTACAATACTTTGGCAAAGCCAGGATTTTGCTAAAAAAAATAAGAACATTTCGTTCGATATGCATTGGTAAGATCTGTACAAAACGCTCCCGTCTTAAACAGTGAACACCGGGGTCAACGGTTAGATCTGCCTAAAACGGCCGGTACTCAAGGCCGGTGTTTAAGGCTGCTGTGTACTAACCCTACTGGATTCTCTCACCTCAGTGGTAACCTATGGAGAAAATGTGTACTAACCCTACTGGATTCTCTCACCTCAGTGATAACCTATGGAGAAAATGTGTACTAACCCTATTGGATTCTCTCACCTCATTGATAACCTATGGAGAAAATGTGTACTAACCCTACTGGATTCTCTCACCTCATTGATAACCTATGGAGAAAATGCGTACTAACCCTACTGGATTCTCTCACCTCAGTCGTAACCTATGGAGAATATGTGTACTAACCCTACTGGATTCTCTCACCTCAGTGATAACCTATGGAGAAAATGTGTCAAGATTGCTGTCTTGGATTGAAAGATTTTTTTTTTCAAATTGCCCTCGATAGTAGAGAAATTTTACACCTTGGGGCATTTTTCGTTTTTTTAATGCAAATATTTTAAAATTTAAATTATTCAGGGGAAAAATCTGGTTTAGTGTGTTTTAAACGTTCCTCAATTCCTTTGGTGGACGAAATTTATAAAATGAATCCTGTTGCAAGGTGCAGGAAAGTTCAGGATATCTGAAAATACCATTTTTATTGGATTATCAGCATTTATGTAGCTGTTAATAGTAGACTCATTTTCTCCATAGGTTAACATTGAGGTGAGAGAATCCAATTGGGTTAGAACAGAGCAACCTTAAAGTAAAGAGACAATTCAAAACATAAAATTTATAGTTCAGATTTCCAAAATATTATAGGTATTTAGATATATTATAGATATATTATTTTTTATTTAGATATATTTTAGATATATAATATTATAGATATGTTTTTGATATATAATATTATAGATATATTTTAGATTTATAGTATTATAGATATATTTTAGATATATAATATTATAGATAAGTTTAGATATATTATAATTTCAATGTATTATATATTTTAGATATTTTCATGAGGGATTATTTTAGTTAAATTTTTGTTCGATCTTATCTAATAAGTGTTTGTACTTAGAAAGACTAATCCTATTAAATCCTCCATTAAATGTATGATGAAAAGAAAATTGAAGATTGTATATTCTAGAATTTTTTCAGCTGATCTTTTCCAACGACACAGATTTTTAAAATATCTTAAACGGGTCATTTGCAGTAAAACCAGTATGTCCATCTCACTTTTTACACATATTACAAAAATCGTTTGTTTATACGCATATTACAAAAACTTAAAGGCATAAATTAGTTTTTACATCTCTAATTCAATGGTGTTCAGCAACCCTGCACAACATACGGCCCGCCAGGCCTCACTCTGTGGCCCGCGAAGCCTATTATAAAAAGTTTATTATTATAAATCTAAAATATGGAATATTATTTTAATTTATAATATTACGAAAGAAATATATCTATGGTGCCCGGTATAAAGGGATTAAGTCAAAAAAGGGATTTAAATATACCAAGTTATTGGCTTTTATACCAATCGCAGAACAATAAATTCGACTTGAGTCTTTTGTACAAAGAAATGTACTTTTGTATACAAAATTGATAGACTTAAGCCCTTTATGCAAGTCAAAAGATTTTTTTTCTTTTAACCAACTTTTTTTTCTACTAACAAATATCTAAAAATCACTTATTTTGACTTATACCCTTTATACCGGGCACTATATATATAATATGGTGCCCAGTACAAAAGGCTTAAGTGAAACACGGTGATTTAAATAAACCAAGTTATTGGCTTTTATACCAATCGCAGAACAATAATTTCGACTTGATTTTTTTTTGTACAAAGAAAAGTACTTTTGTACACAAAATTGATAGACTTAAGCCTTTTATACAAGTCAAAAGGTTTTTATTTTCTTTATCAATACTAACAAATATCTAAAAATGACTTTTTTGTGACTTAATGTAACTGCCTACGTGCGGAGCTAATTTTAAAAAAATCCTTTTAAAGGATTTTTTTGTCTTTTATGGTAAAATAACACTTAAAAATTAAAAAAGGAACAAAAACTTACCTGTAAATACCATATTTTTTTATAAATTGGTCAGTTTGAAGTAATTTTTAATGAAATTTACCTAAAACGCCTATCATTCTGAACAAAATTCTAATGCTACTGTTTTAATTTCCTTCTCACACATGATACATATGACAGTTATCTTCAAAAAATGACCTACAATCTAAGAGAAATTTTAAAATGCAAAAATAATACACACAATTTTATGTTCCAGTATGAACATTTTCCCCGATTCGTCATTCCTTTCCTTATAAAAACAGCCCCAAATAAAAAACTCTTTTTTATACATCAATTATTGTGCGTCATTTCATTAACAATAGCATCTAAAACATTTCCTGAAAATTTTATCAAATTATATACATTATTATGTGAGATATCATGATAACGGTAGAGATTTCTGCTAAAAAACATAATTCTGAGAAAAACGCATTTAAAGTTGTTTATCCCTTTAATTTTGTAGCAGACGATGTGTTTTCGAATAGCTACAACTCTGCTTCTAATTGATGTAGAGTAAAAATCAAAACGGTTTTGAAAAGAGAAAAGACTGAATTACACGATTCTTGCAAAAAAATGACATTTTCAACGTAGGCAGTATGCCGGGCACAATAGATGTAAGCAATGGACATTAATATTTATTGAAATTTCAAAATAAACAATTTATTTTTGTTAGGGGGGAAACAAAAGGTATTTTTTCTATCTCATTTTGTTGCAGCTCGCGATAGCTTTCCCCAAAGTAAAATGGCTCTCATTACATTTCGAATTGTACAAATACTGGTCTACAGTATCGACATGTTTGATATAAGTTGAAACAAAATATGAAGTTCTACTGACATCGGAACTTTGGTTATCCAGTTAGATATTTTCAACTGTATTTCAAGGTACTGTTTGGATAAAAGCTGGCGTTATTTCAGATTTCATTGTTGATACTTGAAGTTGGAAAGAAGTCTTTAATTTACAGCAAAATCTATATATATAAAACAGTTCCATAACTCAGTGCTCCCCCAACCTTTTAATCGCCCTGGACCGGTCAACGTTTGATAATTTTACCGCGGCCCGCTGAGGGGGGGGGGCTATGACAGCAATTTTAATTCATAATCTTGAAATGTTTAATAAACAAACTAATTTTAAATAGTTACAAGATTTCTTCTGTTACAAAGGTATAAATTAGCACAAACCCGACAAAGTCGCACTAACCCGAGAGAAATACACCACAGAAAATAAAATGGAAATAATTTAATGTTCCTTGGGCGGCCCGGTACTATTTGATCCACAGACCGGTACCGGTCAGCGGTCCGGGGATTGGGGACCACTGCCGTAACTGACTGACCGACTGACAGACAACGCACAGACCAAACCGCTGGACCTAAAGGGCTGCAATTTTGCATGGCGATTCTTCTTATAGTGTAGAGATGCACTAAGAGAGATTTTTGAAAAATTCTTCTTAGATTTTTTTAAATTGAATTTTTAAGCTGTTTTTGAAACATTCTTTAAAGTTTGCATTTAAAATAATTGTTGGGTTATAAAATTTATATCACGAGAAAGATCCAAAAAAGTCCTTTAAAATGAAATTTTTTCGAATCTTTACCTCCCTTTTATAATTTTTGGTGAATTTTTAAAGATAAATTTTTAGAGTTTAATTTATTAAATGCTGATCACGTGATTTCTTTTTCTGGTACTTTAAATTAATTTATAGTCACGTGCATGGCAACAAAATAGACAAAAAAATATTTTTTTCCTTGCTAATGCGGCAGATGATCGGACATTATGCAAAAAAATATTAAAATACAGTAAAAGAAATGTTCCTCAAACTGTACTATATTAACTGTACTATATTCTTTAGTATGTTCTATTAGATTTAATTTCAATATTTTCTTCTACATTATTATGTCTATAAAAATATCCGTTACGATTTTTTTATAAATATATATGTACATATTTATGGCATTAATTGCATACATTGACCGATGTATTTTATTTGAATGTACTCCGTAGCGAAGCACGGGTATTCAGCTAGTTATTTTATCTAGAGAAAAATGGCTGTAATTAAGTTTCCAGTTGTCGAAGGGGGGGGGTGTGGTTCGTGATATATCATCCTTTCCGACATCTTCAACATTTATCTTCTCACTCCAGTTAACCAATGCAGAGCAATATCCTTTTGGGCACAGATCTCTCTTTGTGGTTAGGAAAAAACGTGATCAAGGTCTTGTGAGAATAGAGGGTGTTCAAGCTCTGCAATCCAATTTTTGACCGAAACCGATAAACGCACAGCTAAATGTACACCCCCTTCCGACGGTGTGTTGCAGCGAACTTCCAGTACAAGAGTAATTACTTAGTGTGATTAACTGCGGTTGTAAAAAGTTAATGTGACCACACTCTTATTCAGCTGATTGCGTTGCCTACTCGAAACAAAGCAACAGTCTCTTTGTGTAGAATGCGCAGATAGTGAATAAAAGTATCGGATATTTGCCCTGTTAAAAGAAAAAATTTACTGTACAGTAGTCAGCCAATTTTACTCTTTTAAGGCTGCTATGTACTAAGAAAAAAAATCGTATTTCCCTTCTCCTCTTCTTGTAGATTCTTGTGGTGGGAGGAGTCCAGTTGACAGTTCGAGAATTCCACCCCCCTTAGGATTAACATTTTGAGGGATTGTAATGGCTCTCTCTTTATAGGGGGGTTAAGCGCTGCCCCCTAAATTTATTTAAAATATATTTTTGTCAACTATTTACAGGTACATAAATGCTGATAATCAAATAAAATTGGTATTGTCAGACAGCCTGAACATTTCTCTAAAGCGCAACAGGATTCATTTTATAAATTTCGTCCACCGCAGGAATTTATGAGCGTTTAAAACACACTATACCAGATTTTTTTCTGAATAATTTAAATTTTAAAATATTAATTGAATTTTTTTTAAAAAACGAAAAATGTACACAAATGTAACATTTCTTTCTCTATGACGGAGTACAATTAAAAAAATTTTTTTGAATCCAAGTCGGCCATCCCTGGACAAATTTTCTCCATAGGTTAACATTGAGGTGAGCGAATCCAATGGGGTTAGTACATAGCAGCCTTAACGTAGGATTACGTTCCTCCATATCGGTCCTTCGGAAAGCAAAATTGCAGACGCTAAAACCGTCCGTCTATCCGTCCTCGCGAGTTATAATTGTGGCAGCGTGCCAAACCCAGTCTGTATCGCTTCGACAAGAAGTAAACAGTTAAACAGAAAAGTATCAAAATGCGCTAAATTTTTGACATATGCATATATACATACATACATATATATATAGATACATATATACACAATACATACATACATTCATACATATATACATATAATAGAGGTAAGTAACGATAAGTAATCTTACGTTAATAACCCGCGGTAGTTTTGTTAGAAGAGACTACCTGAAAATCTTTTTTTTCTTCTACACTGCATGGAAGTTTTTCCTTCGAGTGATAAAAATCCAATACGGTAGCTTTCATCCTTACTTAGGTTTAGAACCACCCGTGTAATTTTTCCAATTACAAAAAAGAATTAAAACCCTAAAACAAATCGAGATTTATCCCAAATCTTTCCCATTTACTTATTCGAGATTCTTCCAGTAATGTTGAGATGTCTTTTCAACAATGTGTACCTCTGTCTCACTCTGGCTTGCGCTGAAATCCCAGTGCTTTAGAAAAATAAAAATTCAGATGTTTATTAATTAAATTTGCTAGGGTACCGGAGCAACCTAGTGGGTAGCGCGTCGGAATTTGGTACATTGGGTTCTCAGTTCGAGTCTTGACATGCGCCACTGAATGCTTTCCCTTCTACGCCGGGTATGAGCATGTTAAATCTGTAGGCTCGAAAGTCCTCCTAGAGCTTGAGCCCTCCAGATTTCTCCACTGAAGTTGCTCAGTCTAAATTGTGATGACAGAATTCACAAACAGGGATTCAACTGTGGACGATGCCGGACGGTACCAAAGTCTGGGGGTTCGAATCCCACTCTTGGCAGGGACGTTTGTAGCCGTTCGGAATCGGCTTTAAGCCGATCGAGAACGTCGCCAAGGGTATATAAGCATGTCGAACTCGGCTCCTACATTTGCCTTTCATTTCTTAGTTGAAGCACGGCTGCTCTGTGTGAATTGTAGGCCTGTTATTGTGCCTGTGTGTTGTTTATTGTGTCCAATCTGAAGTCTTTTGCTAAACTTCGCTATTGCTATTGTCGTAAGTTATTGTTGTATGTTACTGTCGTAAGTTACTATAAGTTACTGCTGTAAGTTACTGTTGTAAGTTATTGTCGGTTATGGTCGTTATATTGTCGATTGTATTAAGGTATTGTCGGTTATTTAACTTATTGTTAGTTGTTAAAATATCGGCTTTAAGCCGATTCCAAACGTAATTTTTTAATTTCGTAATTTTTTTTCGTAATAGGTCCCGGTCTAATTAGCCCTCTTTTAGCATAAAATGACCGTAGCTCCCTAAACCAAACGAAACCAAACCAATCAACTGTGGAAGGCCTTAGTTGATATGTCCTGTCCTGTCCGGGGCATTGGAATGAAATTTATTGGTGTTGAGTAGTCCATAATAAATGATTTTCACTAGGTTTTATGTAATACGATTTGCCTTCTCGAAGCACATAATTTAACAGTAATATTACATAACGAAGAGAGGGAATTCGAGACTAATGTACTAAATTTGTCCATGAGACTAATGTACTAAATTTTGGTATTTAGAAAAATTTCCCCTCCTTTTTATAAAGAGGGAAAGAAAAGATTTTCTCTCCTTTCCTTTCTTTTAGAAAATTTTCCCTTCGAGTAAAAGAAAAAAGATATTTAGGTCCAGTCAAAAATCTTTTATCCCCACTTAGCTATAAAATGACTCGAAGGATTTTTCCACCCACGAAAATTTTCCCTCCTTTTTATAAAGAGGAAAAGAAAAGATTTTCTCTCCTTTCCTTTCTTTTAGAAAAGTTTTGCTTCGAGTAAAAGAAAAGAGATATTTAGGTCCAGTCAAAAATCTTTTATCCCCACTTAATTATAAAATAACTCGAAGGATTTTTCCACCCACGAAAATTTTCCCCTCAAAAATTTCCTCTCCTTTTTCCAAAGAGGAAAAGAAAAGATTTTCTCTCCTTTCCTTTCTTTTAGAAAAGTCCGGTGCATAGTAAATGACTTACAGTACGTCATTTACTCGGTGCATAGTAAATGACTTACAGTAAGTCATTTACTATGCACCATTGTCGTTGAAAAAATTTCCCTCGGAGAAAAGAAAAGAGATATTTAGGTCCAGTCAAAAATCTTTTATCCCCACTTAGTTATAAAATAACTTGAAGGATTTTTCCACCCTCAAAGAAAAGAGCGCTACCCCAAATCTTCGTCTTCAAATTATCTCATTTTGGTAAACCATCAGAACAGAATCTCTCTCTCCCTTTTCCGATTTCTTTACAACCGGGAATGTCTTTGTCTCACATTGACTCGCATTAAGTATTCCCGAAGGAGAAAGAAAAATCTGTTGTTTATCAGATGTGGTAGTGCGTTGACCTCCACACACCATCCGGTTAAGTTCAAGCTCAAAGGAGCTGGCCCGACTCACCGAGTGAATGAATCCGAGGAGTAGAGAAAAAGAAATCAAGACGAATCGCGGCATCAATCATTTTTGCTCCGTCAGCAAAGAGAGGTTAGGTTCTTGACGTTTCAAGAAAAATTTCGGATATGTGGCGCAGAATTTTTCATTGCAACGTACTTTCTTTGCTGTAAAACAAAGCCTCGATGTTTTTTTCTTCACTTTTTTTTCTTTGTGTCAAAGCGAAAGTTTTCTTTGGGTTTCTTTTACTTAGCGAAAACAGGTACTGATGTCTGTTTTTTCTGACACCTTAAGACTGCTGTGTTCTAACCCTATTGGATTCAGTCACCTCAATGTTAACCTATGGAGAAAATGTGTCTTATATTGACAGCTTCATAAATGCTGATAATCCAATAAAAATGGTATTTTCAGATAACCTCAACTTTTCGCACTTTGCAATAGGATTCATTTTATAAATTTCATCCAACAAAGGAATTTAGGAGCATTTAAAAAAGCAGTATACCAGATTTTTCCACCGAATAATTTAAATTTTGAAATACAGGGTTATTAGGAAAAAAATCATCCGATTACAAAATTTAATATTTTCTATAATTACAAACAAAAAATCATATTTAATATGTCATTGTAAAGGGAAAATTTTAAATTTTTTATCCGCAGGTGTTCGATATGACCTCCTTTAGTCACCCGTATAATATCTTTGCGTTTTGCCATTTCTTGCCAAACACGTTGTAATGTTTCACGATTAACTGTTTGTGAAGCATCACAAATGCGTTGTTTATGTTCGGGCAAACTTGTAGGCAAAGGTGGTATGAACACAAGATCCTTAACGTATCCCCAAAGGAAGAAGTCGCATGGAGTTAAGTCCGATGACCTAGGAGGGTAGCTGTGTAGCCGATTAGTCGCAGTGCAGCCGATGATTTGGTCCTACACAGCTACCCTCCTAGGTCATCGGACTTAACCCCATGCGACTTCTTCCTTTGGGGATATGTCAAAGATCTTCTGTTCATACCACCTCCGCCAAAGAGTTCTCCCCAAAGAGAAACCCCATGCGACTTTTTCCTTTGGAGATATGTCAAAGATCTTGTGTTCATACCACCTTCGCCAAAGAGTTCCCCCCAAAGAGAAACCCCATGCGACTTCTTCCTTTGGAGATATGTCAAAGATCTTGTGTTCATACCACCTTCGCCAAAGAGTTCCCTCCAAAGAGAAACCCCATGCGACTTCTTCCTTTGGAGATATGTCAAAGATCTTGTGTTCATACCACCTTTGCCAAAGAGTTCTCCCCAAAGAGAAACCCCATGCGACTTCTTCCTTTGGAGATATGTCAAAGATCTTGTGTTCATACCACCTTTGCCAAAGAGTTCTCCCCAAAGAGAAACCCCATGCGACTTCTTCCTTTGGAGATATGCCAAAGATCTTGTGTTCATACCACCTTCGCCAAAGAGTTCCCCCCAAAGAGAAACCCCATGCGACTTCTTTTGGAGATGTCACAGATCTTCTGTTCATACCATCTTCGCCAAAGAGTTCTCCCCAAAGAGAAACCCCATGCGACTTCTTCCTTTGGAGATATGTCAAAGATCTTGTGTTCATACCACCTTCGCCAAAGAGTTCTCCCCAAAGAGAAACCCCATGCGACTTCTTCCTTTGGAGATATGTCAAAGATCTTGTGTTCATACCACCTTTACCAAAGAGTTTGCCCGAACTTAAACATCGCATTTGTGATACTTTACAAACAGTTAACAGTGAAACATAACAACGTGTTTGGAAAGAAATGGCATATCGCAATAATATTATACGGGTGACTAAAGGAAGTCATATCGAACACCTGCGGAAAAAAATTAAAATTTTTCCTTTACAATGAAAATCCTATTAAATATGATTTTCTGTTTGCAATTATGAAAAATATTAAATTTTGTAATAGGATGATTCTTTCCTGATAACCCTGTATTATTTGCATTTTTCTTTTCAAAAAAAGGAAAAATATCCCAGATTGTAAATTTTGTTTCTCTATTACGGAGTATAATTTTTTCAAAAAAATCTTTCAATCCAGGTCGGAAATCCTTGGACACATTTTTTCCATAGGTTAACATTGAGGTGAGCGAATCCAGTAGGGTTAGTACAAGGCAGTCTTAAGCCGCTGGCTATTTTCATATTTTTCTGTACAAAATGACTGGAGAAATTTATCTTGCATAGGTTTATCGTAAGGAGAATTTTAATACAATACAAATAATCATGATGATGACGATAATAATCATTAAATTTAGTAAAGAAAAGGGAAATATTTTTGTCTATTAACTTACAACTTGAGAGAGAAGCGAATACCGAGTTTAACTAAAATACTGTTGCGTTTTGTTCGACTTTATTTGTCAGTGACGACTCCAGATAAGAGCTACACAACTTTATTTTCTTTTTAGTCTTAAACAGATCACAAATATTATAAACAATAACTTACTAACAATATTACAACTTACTAACAATATTACAACTTACAACAATAACTTACAACAATAACTTACAACAATAACTTACAACAATAACTTACAACAAAAACTTACAACAAAAACTTACAACAAAAACTTACAACAACAACTTACAACAACAACTTACAGCAACTTGAACAACAACTTGAACAACAACTTGAACAATAACTTGAACAATAACTTACTACAACTTACGACAATAACTTACGACAATAGCAATTGCGAAGTTCAGCAAAAGACTTCAGATTGGACACAATACACACACAGGCACAATAACAGGGATACAATTCACACAGAGCAGCCGAGCCTCAATTAAGAAATGAATGACAAATTTAGGAGCCGAGTTCGGCATGCTTGTATACCCTTGGCGACATTTTCGATACTTCTAAAATTGGAACATTCCAGTACTCGATAACAACGGTACCTAGGAAAAATCTGATTAGTTGTAAGGACCCACGTATAAAGTAGTTTCTGAACGGCTACAAACGTGCCTCTCACCGGATTCGAACCCGTGGACTCTCCTTAAGGCTGCTGTGTACTAACCCTATTAGATTCGCTCACCTCAGTGTTAACCTATGGAAAAAATGTGTCCAAGGATTGCAGACTTGAATTGAAAGATTTTTTTTTTAAAATTGTACTCCTTAATAGAGAAATAAGTTTTACACCTTTGGGAATTTTTCGTTATTTAAAAAAATGCAAATAATATTTTTAAATTTAAATTATTCGGGGAAATCATGTCTAGTGTGTTTTAAACGCTCCTCAATTCCTTTTGTGGACGAAATTTATAAAATCAATCGTGTTGCAAGGTGCAGAAAAATCCAGGCTATCTGGATATACCATTTTGGTTGGATTATCAGAATTTATGTAGCTGTCAATGGTAGTCGCATTTTCTCCATAGGTTATCCGAGCTGGATACATATTATTGTAATATGGAAACCTGTTTGTAAAATATTTAGTTGTTGGTATCCGAACTGGATACATATCATTGCAATATTATATTGTTGTTTATTAAAAAAAGAAAAAACAAGTAATATATAAAAAAAATTTAAAGTCAGTTCCTACTTAGGTCAACAAAGAAAAATTTGAGTGTGAACTAATAGTAGGAATTGAAAAAAGGATTGTCTGCCAGAACCTTGCCTACTGTGGAGGGGGGGGGGGAAAGAGAGAGAAAAAGTTTGTCAGGTTGGGGATTCGATCTCGCAACCTACAGGACGGGAGAAGCCCGCGATACCGCAGTGCTACCGTTTACACAGTAACAAGAGGGAAATTACTTTTCAAGAGCAAGAGACGCTCTAGGTCTAAAACTAAAATTGATTAATTAAATTTAATTAATGAATTAATCTTTGAAAAAACTGTATTAACATCACGTGTCATCCACTACAAGTTTAAAAAAATGTATTTGAACTTGAGTGGATGAATAAAAAGCATTTTATTAACGATTGAAAATTTGAACAAGATATATATAGGGAGAGTGTGAACTAATAGTAGGAATTGAAAAAGGAAAAAAAAAAGGAAAAATTGGACGAAAGCCGAGTGTAACGCAGGATTACTTTAAATAAGGGTGGGGGTATTTATAATTAATGTTCCAATTTAAGTTACTTTTGAAATTGTTATAAGTATTACTTGTAAAATAAGTAATTATAGATGTAAAAAAAAATTCTTTCGAGGGATGAGTTTTAAGGGGATGGTGGACCTTTCACAGCGATTTTTGAAATTTTTGCCACAGAGATATGAAACTTTGCTTATATATTCATTAAAGTCTAACAATATTAAAAACCTTATAAGATTTTATAGATATTTAAAATAAATATTTTATAATTAAAAAATTGAAATTAAATTACCCTTCTTTAAAATGCTCCTTGCGACACAATTTTAAACTTTTCCCCTTAATTTTGCATTTATATTGCTTATAAATACTTTCTGAACAGAGTTATGTATTTTTTTGTACTTTCGTTGAATAGTTAATTTTCAGGAAATATTTTTATGCTTGTACTCTGAATTTTCTTGAAATTTTTGTACTTTTGTACACTTAAATTAAACTTTGATAACCTTAATGACCTCGAATCCTAAAATGGATACATAACTTTATTTTCATGTATTACAGGAGTCTTTATTATAAATTTCATAAACTTTCGTCAAAAATTATGACGCGAGGATCATTTTAAAGACTTGCAAATCTGGAAATTACTCATTTTGAGAAAAATACATTTAAAACATGTTTTTTCACCTACCTTTAATACTAACTTTTGTAAAGCCACCAAGTTTTCATTTTACTTTTCACTACATATTTTAAATGCATTTCATTCCATTATTTACATGTTTTTAAAATATTAATACATCCCCCCAAAAAATTCCAATTTTTGCTCGATTTTTGACAATTTGAAAGTCCACCATCCCCTTAATGCCTAATTGTGAGTATGTTGGTGGTGGTCGGAGTTGCCTTTTTAGTGAGTGATAATATAATGGTTTTGCAGTGAAGAGAGATTAAAGTTTAATAGTCAGTCGCGGACCGGCGTTTTTGGATGTCTGGTTTGTATCGCGTGTGAGGGGCGAAAGGTAGAGTGCATTTGATTAAGGCCGTCCGCACACGGAGCAACTGAAAAGAAACTGATAACCGACTCCCATCACAAACCAGTCCGTGATGAGTCGGAACCTATGTAATTGAATGGAGCCACGCACACGGCGCAACTGGTTACAAACCCGTCCGGACGGGTTTGTAACCAGTTTACTTAGTGATATTAATCTGGGTTATTTTGGCCAGAGGATAGTTGTGTTGGGTGTTCGGACATGAGGGTCCAAAGTAGAGCAGCCACTATCGCGTCGGCCGGACATCAGAAATTGGCGTGTGCCTACTTGGCGGGACGCTGAAATTCATTCTCGACTTTCTCCATAGGTTAACATTGAAGAGGGCGAATCCAATAGGGTTAGGACACGGCAGCCTAAACATTGGACCACAGTTCGGCAGGATAGGAAGAAATTCCCATACATTGATATTTACTTTATTTAAACGTAGAACTGGGTGCGGTGGCCCAGTTGGCAAGAGCAGCGGGCCAGTGATCTGAAGGTCCCTGGTTCGATGTTCGTCGCTGAAAATCCACTGTAAAATAGGGCGTGGCTTCAATGTCCTCCAAGTTCTCAAATTTACCTCTGTAGGTGCGGGGACAAGTGTTCCGGTCTCGTCACTTGACTCGGTTCAAAATTACGGGACCGGTCATTTAGCCAAGTCGGACTCCGACCCTTGTAATGCTAATTCAAAACAGGAGCCGCCCCTTTCAGCTCAATTGCCTATTAGGACCTGGTGAATGAAACCTCCAACCAGGGGGCATTAGCAACAACAACAGAATCGCAAACAATATATTTTAAGACTTGTGTCATTTTATTTTTAGTATTCCTTCCGGTTTTCCGCGCTCCAAACCAAACCAAACCGAACCAAACCAAACCAAACCTGAGCGTGGAGTCTTTAGCACTGAAAGATGAGGCTAGTACCAGTGTGCCTTATCAATGTTTTTGGGCAAATGAACAAATGGACTGGTTCATCGCGAAAGTAACATAAAATGTGCTCCGAACATATTGAAGCTCTCGGGGTTCGTTCAACGGATTCCATATGCGAGTAGGGAGGTCTGCGGGCCCACTTTGTTACCCCTTTCAGCCCAATAGCCTATTAGGACCTGGTGAATGGAACCTCCAACCAGGGGGCATTAGCAGCAGCAACAACAACAACAACAAACATAGAACTAGGGGTATTTTTAACTACGTCCCGCTGAAGCAGTGCGTCATTTTGAGTAAAAATGGAGTTAAAAATTCGAAAAACTCTGGAAAACGATTATCACTCGCACAGTAAAAATGCGACGAGAAGAAAGACCGCGAACTGCTGAAAAAGAAAATTGGGGAGGGAAAAATACTTTCTCTGTTCTCATTTCTCTCCCATTCCATTGTCACTTGTATGCGTGAACAGTTCGAATAGTGCGTTTCTCCAAGGTCCTTTCCCGGTTACAAGATGAGATGTAATGTGTTTGTGCACAGGTAATTGTTACACTTGTCAGTGTTTATTTCCGGGAACGAATGTCAAGGAAAGAAATGCCGAAACAGAACTGATGCTAAATATGTTGTGTTTTTATGATTAATATACAATCCACTCATCGCATATCTGATAGAAAAAACATGCAGCGAATCGCGGATTTCCACCTGATTATGTAGCTTTAGTCAAATAGAATGCCGGATTGCTGTAAGAGACTGCATTGGCGTGCTGCTTTTCTGTGATGGGGTTTACCTTATTGAAAACGAATTTTTACTCGCGATACAAGTGAACATATCCTCCTTCCCCGTCTGTTTCAAAGTACAGGGTGGTCATAAAAAAACTTTGCCGATATATGGGCTTCTAGCTGCCATTCCGTTCAACCGGTCGAGATGAGATTTCAGATGTAGTTATTCAGAGGTATGAGCTCGGGATTCTGTGAACGGCAACAAAGTGGCGCTCACAGTTACGGTTATAGGTACAGAAACTCGAAATTTTCTAATGGCAACGCCCACTTTTTCCCGTCGCAAAATGCTCAGCGCATGCGAAAACCCTAAATAGCGTTGGAACGGTACGTGTATCACAAAAACAGCTCTGCGAACGGCCTACAAAAACACGATCGGAGCGCACGGAGGAAATTTGCATATGACAGAGGCAAGACACTAATCACTGATGACAACACAGATCGGACAACAGAAAAGTTTTACTTGGATTACATTTTTTCCACTTGGGTGCCATCATCGTGTTTTTGTTGGCCGTTCGCAGAGCTGTTTTTTTGTGCGTGCATAACGCGTCCGTTTTTTGTGATACATGTACCGTTCCAACGCTATTTAGGGTTTTCGCATGCTCTGAGCATTTTGCGATGGGAAAAGTGGGAGTTGCCGTTTGATAATTTCGAGTTTCTGTACCTATAACCTTAACCGTGAGCGCCACTTTGTTGCCGTTCACAGAATCCCGAGCTCATACCTCTGAATAACTATATCTGAAATCTCATCTCGACCGGTTGAACGGAACAGCCGCTAGAGGTCCATATAGGCAAAGTTTTTTTTATGACCACCATGTATAATACTGTACTGAACATGCGCTTCCGGCAATTCAATTTGCTGCAAGTGCCCAGGAATTTGTTGACATGGCTCTGCCGTGGGAGATTGAAGACCCCTCCTTTACACGAGGGTACATCTCACGAATGGCGCTTCACGAATCCGTTTTTGAAGTGGCACAGGAGAAGGGGGTGGTGGTGCTAAAGCGAGAAGAGGAACAGAATTCTCTAATTTCACTTCCTGTCACAGTGCAGTTTATTGCATTTTACTTTCTACCATCATTTCTAAGTGCAAGTTTTGAATAACCTCTAACATCCTCATTGGCTCGCCGGTAGACGGTGCTGTATCAAAAAAAGTTTCGTTACTTTTTATGCGTAGTTAGTGTGTTCTTAGAAATCGAAAGTGTGAGCCACCATGTTATGTTAGGTTGAAAAATACCTATTCATGTTTCGTTATGTCCGGTTGAAAGATACATACTCATGTTCTGCTTTGGTTGAAAGATACCCCACCTGGATGAAATTCTTTGATGTGGCACCTGTGAATATTAAAGCTTAAAAGACAAATTGAGTGTTTAAATGACTGAACAGCTTCGCGACATTCACAGCATTCGAAACCCCCTTTGATCCTCTTCCTCTCATCTCTTTTTTTTGGCCAGTAGCTCTAACTTGCCAGTGTTTTCTCAATCCTGGGGTTAAGCGATGGCATTTTACCACAAAACCACATCAAAAATCCTACTTTTTAAGTCCAAGAATTGCCGGTCGATGGCCGAATGGCTAGGGCTCTGGCTTTAGGTACTAGATCCTGTGGGTTCTAGTTCCATTGTTGGCATGGATGTTTGTAACCGTTCGGAGTAGGCTTTAAGCAGCAGGTCCCAGTCTAATTAGCCCTGGTGCAGCTAAAGATGAACGTAGCGCTCTCAACCAACTCAGTCTAATATGAGAAAATATTCTGACTATGAATTGCAAATCTTGATTTTTCTCTTTGGTGTTATGTAGTAGCGTTTATAAGAATCGCAAACGGACGCGGTGGCCCAAGAGCAGCTGGCCGGTGATCTGAAGTAGTGATGCGACATCGATAACAAAACATTGATGTTTTGAAACATCGATATCCAATATTAAAACATCGATGCTAATAAAACATCGCTCAAAAACCATCGATGTTTTTAAACATCGATGTTTTAGAACATCCATTTTTTAAAACTGTTTTAGTAATCTCTAACATTAATGTTACTTCCGTTAGTCGTTGGGGGGAGGGGGTGATTTAATTTTACTCTCTGATTGGGCAGACACAAATGACAAAAACTTGGTTGCTTTGGACTACATTGATGACTCAAAATTCTCGTTGTAAATACCTCCATGTTTTGCCTTGAAATGTCCAGATAAATTCGTGGTATTGCCAGAAGTTTTGAGGGACTTAAGGCAAATATTGCATTTCGCCAATTTGTCAGAGGTTTTGTAAAAATATTTCCAAACAGTACTTTTGGGAGGCATCTTACTAATAATATTAACGTCAACTTATATAAAACCAGAACAAAACAAAAACTTAAATGGATGCACTCGTGTATATACTATTTGTAAAATAAAACGTCATGGAAAGTTCTGGAGTGTCAGGAACATTCCAAGCGCTCTGATTGGTTCATTGGTTGTTAATTGCCATTTGTCTGTTTGCTAAGGAATAATTCTCCCTTTTGTATTCGTCCTTTTCAGAATTCAGACTTACATTTACTGAATTTGAAAGTTATGCTACGTGGTAATTTTTTTTTATTATGGTACTTTTTCATTAAAAAAAAAAAACATCGAGACAACGTAAAACATCGAGTACAAAACATCGATGTTAAAAAAACATCGGCTTCAATAAATCGATGTTTAAAACATCGATGTTTTTATCAAAACATCGATGTTTTGAAAACATTGACATCGATGTCGCATCCCTAATCTGAAGGTCCCTGGTTCGATGCTTGTCGCTGAAAATCCACCACCGTGTTCACTAATGGTGGCCGGGGCATGTAAAAAAGGTCGTGGCTGCGATGTGCTCCAAGTTCTCAAATTTATTTCTGGAGGTGCGGGATCAAGTGTTCCGCTCTCGTCACTTGACTCGGTTCAAAATTACGGGAACGGTCATTTAGCCAAGTGGGACTCCGACCCTTGTGGTGCTAATTCAAAACAGGAGCCGCCTCTTTCAGCTCAGTAGCCTATTAGGACCTGGTGAATGAAACCTCCAACCACGGGACATTAGCAACAACAACAGAATCGCAAACAATATATTTTAAGACGTGTCATTTTATTTTTAGCATTCCTTCCGGTTTTCCGAGCTCCAAAGCAAACCAAACCAAACCTGAGCGTGGAATCTTTAGCACTGAAAGATGAGGCTAGTACCAGTGTGCCTTATCAATGTTTTTGGGCAAATGAACAAATGGACTGGTTCATCGCGAAAGTAACATAAAATGAGCTCCGAATATATTGAAGCTCTCGGGGTTCGTTCAACGGATTCCATATGCGAGTAGGGAGGTCTGCGGGCCCACTTGTTACCCCCTGCGATGCTTATACTACAAACCGACGCATCGCAGACCATCAGCGAAGACGGGAGGAAACCCACGCGATAGCATCTGAGGTATCACCCACAGCTGCGAAAACTTTTGTCTGTTCTGTGGTTTTGTGACTCAAAAGGGCACGCGCGTTTTCGTCTGTGGTCTCCAGACAAACACATTTTCATTTTGTATTTGACATTGGGAACTTTTGAAGATGCGTAACGCTGTTTTTATGACTTTCATTTTCGAAAGGATTAGACTAGTTAATGGAGCCGTTAAATGCGCTTACTGCATTAGGGTTATTGGACAGAGTGGGGGTACGTGGTTGGGAATTGGATTAGTGGGGTGTATTGCAGAGATGGTGAGTCAGATACTGATTTTAACGAAGACTGGAGGTCGAATTTGCTGCCGAACGCTGTTTGAGGTGCCGAGTCAAATGCAGTTTTGAACAAAGACAGTGGAGATAAAAATTGGTACGAACACAGCTTGAAATATAGGGTCAAATGTTTGTTTTTAACAAATGAGGCGGTGAAAGGCAAAACGGTGTAAGTCACATTTTCAACTTTTTTTATTTGAGGGCAAAAATGTAATATCCAAGTTCAATTTATAGTGGAATTGCATAATAATTATATTTTGCAATAGTATAATAATTATTATGAATTTTGATTTGTTCAAATGTAGTTTTTGCCGTTAAACGCTTTGGACTTACACCACTTTGCCTTTCACCGCCTCAAATGTAAAAGAGATAAAAATTGGCGAAAATACTGCTTAAGATATTTGGGGGAAATATATTGGCAATACTGTCAAACGAAGCAGAGATCAGAACTGGCCCTTTATATTGGATCAAATATAGCTTCTTACAGAGGTCAGAATTGGGCACAAATACTGATTGAAATATCGGGTCAAAAGTTGCTTTTAACAAACATAGAAGAGATCAAAGTTTGCGAAAATATTGCTTGTTATATTGGGATAATCATTTGCAATAATGACAAAACCAGCAGAGATCAGTTGTGTTTAGCAATAATAGTGGGTGGTCAGAATTGGTACAAATATTTCTGAAATGTAGGATCAAATGTTATTTTTAACAAATATAGAAGAGATGAAAACTGAGATGAGTCACCCGGAAAAAAAAAGAAAAAAAATTACGATTTTGATGAAAAAGCTTCGGCAAAAACATGATCCACGCACACCGATTATGTGGGACAGAAGTGATGATTCGACTGCTACAGTCGAGATTACAAAATATTCTTTTAAATTACTTTTGTATATTAATTTACTAGTTGAATACCCGTACTTCGACACGAAGTACATTCAAATTAAATACAACGGTCAACGTATGCAATTAATGCCAAAATACATATATGTATATATTTATAATAAATACAACGATCAATGTATGCAGTTGATGTAAAAAAAAAATTTATAAAAAAATCGCAACAGATATTTTTACAGACAAAATAATGTAGAAGAAAATATTTAAATTAAATCTAATAGAACATACTAAATAATATAGTACAGTTAATATAATACAGTTTGAGGACCATATCTTTTACTGGATTTTAATATTTTTTTGGATAATGTCCAATCGTCTGCCACATTAGCAAGAAAAAAGAAAAATATTTTGTCTATTTCGTTGTTATGCACGTGACACAAAATTAGTTTAAAGTATCACAAAAAGAAAAGAAACCACGCGATAAGCATTTAATAAAATAAATTCTTAAAGTTGATCTTTCAAAAATTCACCAAAAATCAGAAAATGGAGGTAAAGATTCGAAAAAGATTTCATTTTAAAGGAATTTTTATGATATTTCTCGTGATATAAATTTTATAACCCTCAGATTATTATTTTAAATGAAAACTTAAAAAAAGTTACAAAAACAGCTTAAAAATTTAATTTAAAAAATCTAAGAATTTTTTTTCAAAAATCTTTCTCAGTACCCTTACACTATAAGAAGAATCGCCAAGCAAAATTTCAGCCCTTTAGGTCCAGTGATTTGGTCTGTGAGTTATATGTCAATCAGTCAGTCACGGAACTGTTTTATATATATAGATTAGCACTTATTAAATTAAGTGTCTGCGGGTTTCTTTAAGTGAGCATATATTTAATACCTTATGAACACAGGACTTTGATAAATAGCTGAAAAATGGAAACTAGTGGATCGACGGATGTTACCAGTGTAGACCAGCATTGCTTTTTCTTATGTTGACAGGCGAATTTAAGGGTTCACAATTTAACGTTTTGTTTCTCGGGATCCGATATGCTGTTGAAGACTTCAGTGGACTAGGAGACTAATTCCATAGATGACACCCCGTATTGCCTATCGTTACACAGCAAAGCTCATCGGAATCCACCAATTCCTTGGAGCTTTCTACTATAAGGGGCTCTCCACCTAATGTTGATTTTGCTTGAGGGGGAAGTCTTAAGATTATACGCTTCTGTCATGTTTCTATTTCAGGGTTCACGAGTAATGCCCCTAAATCTATAGCCACTTTCCTTGCCCTAGAGACGTCATTTCTTTAGGAGGAAAAAAGGCGAGTATTCCTGTTGCAAGGGGGGTATTCGATCCCCTTCGAATTTTCTACCGACTGTCAACATTCCAAACTCAGGAGTTCAGGGAAAGGCCAATGTCCTCTGGTGTTGTACCCCCAGCTTTCTTGGAACAGCTTGTTTACCTGCAAGAAAATCTCGTATCATGGTATGCAGTTATCAGTATGTCGGGACAAATATCCAGCTGTAAACAAGAACGAATCTCTGGACTGACGTAAGGCTGACCTGCTTTTTAGAAGATATTGAGGTAGCAATATATATAAATACTAGCTGAATACCTGTGCTTCGCTACGGATTACATTCAAATTAAATACAATGGTCAATGTATGTAATTAATGCCAAAAAATATATTTATAAAAAAAAATTATAAAAATTTATGAAAAACGGATATTTTTATAGACAAAAATAATGTAGAAAAAAATGTTCAAATTAAATACAACGGGCAATGTATGCAATTAATTTGTATGGTTTATATCCATAAAACATACTAATTTGAATTAAATTCTTAAAAAACTTCCATCTCAATTGGTATAGTGGTTAAATTTTATCTTTTACCGTATTTTAATTTTTCTTTTGTCAATTTATTTCGTTGTTATGCACGTGACGCAAAATTAATTTGAAGTATCACAAAAAGAAAAGAAACCACGTGATCAGCATTTAATAAAATAAATTCTAAAAATTAATCTTTAAAAATTCACCAAAAATCAGAAAATGGAGGAAAAGATTCGAAAAAGATATCATTTTAAAGGAATTTTTATGATCTTTCTCGTGGTATAAATTTATAACCCTCAGATTATTATTTTAAATGCAAAAAACAATGTTACAAAAACAGCTTAAAAATTTAATTTTAAAAAATCTAAGAAGAAATTTTCAAAAATCTTTCTTAGTGCACCCCTACATTATAAGAAGAATCGCCATGTAAAATTTCAACCCTTTAGGTCCAGCGGTTTGGTCTGTGCGTTTTCTATGTCAGTCAGTTAGTTACGGAACTGTTTAATATATATATATATTAACCATGACATTGTCGGGGTCTGGTGAAAGACAACTAATGACTGTGAAACCTAGCATTCTTTTTTAACGAATGTGCAAAAGTTATGTACATAAGATTTCAGAAAAATCAACTTGTTTTTTCGGGGAGTCTTGTCTTTCTGAGACACTGGAACGTGTGACCCTATAGGGGAGTGCGCGCTATTTTCAGGCGGTACGGGAGTAGTTCTCAAGACGTCGGTGACGTTGACTCCCTGACTTATTATAAATGTAAATTTTGAAACGGTTGAGAGCCAGAAATTTGCTTTGAGAGTTACTTTCAAAATTCGTACCGGAATTTCAATTATTTGGCAGGAGGAACACTGAGCCATTTGACTCTCATATAGCAAAATTTTGAAAACTATATTCGTTGGTGCGCAAATGGACCTCAGATTTTTGCTCGAGTGCCATTTTGTACAGATATTAGCGTTTTAATAATTGAGAGGAAGGAAACACTCAGCTCTCGATTTTTAGATCAGAGAAAAAAAACCTCATTTGGTTGAACGCGTATGAACGTCTAAAAATTTAATATGAATTTTAATTTAAGCCAGTTTCAAAAAGGAAAACTCAGCTATCCTGTCGACTTTGGGATTGGAATATTTTGAAAATGACAATTAATAGATCATGAGTGAGAGACAATTTGTTTTTGAGTGCCATTTGTAAAAGAGATTTCAGCAATTCATTTATTTGACTATAGAAACACCGAGCCTTTAGTTTGAAAATGGCATTCGTTTCATCGTGTATGAGCCCCCAAAACTATTTTAGAACTTTATAAGTCATCGATCATCAGTTATTTGCTTAAATTCTGAACTTTAGTTTGATGTAGAAAAAATTCTTTACATAATTTATTGAATTATTTCAAATGAACTCCTATTAATCAGTTGAAGAGCTAATTTTTGGAACGATTTTAAATTATGATGTCAACATGATACAATGTTATTTTATTATAATGTCTCTCATATTTTCCCCATTTTTTAAACATTATGTTGTATTTTTTTTTAAGTTACTTTGAGATAAAAGTAGATAAGAATTTCTAAAATTTTTTTTCCATATATTCCGCGCTCTTTGTCGTTTGCAAATTTTTGAGAAATTTTCTTGAGAAATTTTTGATTTAGAACTTTTGCCCCCCCCCCCAAAAAAAAAGAAGAAAAAATTAAATTTTCGAATTTTGTAAATTGCAATAAAAACTATTTTGGTGTAAAATTTTCAGAAATTCTTTTTTGCCCTAAAATTCCTTATAAATTATTTCATTCTCAAAGTATTTTAGAAATATTTTTCTGTAAATTTTTCAAGATCAGTTTAATACAAAATATGAATTTTTTCATTGTTAATTTTTTTAAACAGTAATCTATCGTAAAATGAAAGTAAACATTTTGCTTTAACTTTTGTTTCAAATCTATGTTGTTCTAAAAATTAAAAAAAAAATCGCTCTGAATTTATTTGGTTTGATGGTGCGTAAGTAGTATATAACTGCAGAGTACATTTTATAAAAATAAATATTTTTAGGAATATACTGTTAAATAGGTTAAGCCAGTCAAGGCTCGTTCGTCAACAGCTCTGTCCGCTAAACAGCTGATTCAATTTCCTTTAAAGGGAAAGATTCACTCCTAAAGTACCGCATCGACGAGGACTACAGGCAAGTAAACCCTAAGGATCTGAAAAGTCCCCTACTAAGATTAAATAAGGACTAAATAATGGGGGGGAACTGACCTCTTTAGAGAAGAGGGAACTGTAACTAAATCAACCAAATTGCAAAAGTTTGAATTTGGCAGAACCTAAACCATATTTTAGGTTTAAAATATGGTTTAGGTTTAGGTTCATGTTGGGGCTCCGTTTTCAGCAGAGAAGGAGTGGCCGCAAAGAAAAGTCATAAAACCTACCCATGGGGGGAGATCGGCTTGAACATTTTCAATGTACAAAACAACCGGATGCGTCGCAATGAAAGGGGAAAAGGATTGCACCCTGACGTTGAAAGAACAGTCGATTGTCCAGAGGTAGGTACTGTCCGACCACAGTACGAAGAACCACGGTTTGCATAGTGCCAAGACGATTCAATTCGCGCTGTAGGTAAGGCTGCTGAGGATGGATAATATGGATAATAGGTGTTGTTGTTCAAAATAAATTAACGTTGTAGGCTTGCCCACCTCGTGCTCCGAGTTTTCTTTAATTTTTATGCTAAGTGTGAAACTGTTTAAATCTGTAAATAAATTTATGTTCGTGTCGTTGAGAGAGACTCTTTGAGAGAGACTTTCGAAAAGACTTTCAGGAAGCGTCTTTTATTAAAATGACAAAATTCCATACTAGAACTGATAAATACGTTTTTTTATCACAATTTCATGGTGACAGGGTAATAGGAGAAATGACTACATTGGAGAAAAGTCAAAGTCGATTTGAAACACGATTTAATTTGGTAAATACCGTGTTAAGATATTTGCCAAATATCTTATGCCAAATATCTGCCAAATATCTCATTTGGTAACACTATATCGTGTTAAGGAAGCGTCTTTCGGTAAAACAACAGTATTACATACTAGAACTGATGAATACGTCCTTCGTCACTGTAGTGCAATGTTTGAAAACGAGATCTAGATAAAGTGAAAATGTTGTACCCCGTGATTCCCCCCCCTCTACCAATCAGAGGATTGGCTGCGGGGGCGTTGAACCGAAGTGGGTGGAGGGGATCGTCGAAAGTCAGTTAGAATAGAAAACAGAAGGGTCGAGTCTCTTGTAGGAATCGGAGGTTTGGCGAGATACATGCAGGCTCGTCACACCTCTGGTTAGGTAATTTTTCGTTAATTAGAATAGTAGGTAGAGAGAGAGAGAGAGAGAGAGTCTCTGAGAGTGGTAGGAGGTCTGGTGAGATAAAGCAGGCTCGTCTCACCTCCGGTGCATTAATTAGTTCTGTAAGAAGTTTAGAGTGTAGTAGTAGGAGTTGGGGTCTGGCAAGATGTTGTAGGCTTGCCCACCTCGTGCTCAGAGTTTTCTTTAATTTTTATGTTAAGTGTGAAACTGTTTAAATCTGTAAATAAATTTATGTTCGTGTCGTTGAGAGAGACTCTTTGAGAGAGACTCTTGCACTACCTCATTTGTCCCCATGCCATACAGAAAAAGAACCTAAGTGAACCGGTGAAAGAAAGAGGGTTCACGACAGTCACAGTCAGTGGCGCACCCAGGGGGTGGGCCAAGGGGCCCTGTCTCCCCCCAAAGAAATAGAAATTGCATTATGAATAATGAATTTGCATTATAAATATATTTATCCGTTCAACTCGCTCCCCCCCCCCCCATGATTAAATCCTGGATGCACCACTGGTCACAGTTAACTCGTGACAGGGGAGTAGGAGATGTGACCTCATCAGAGAAATGTCGACTGTAAGAACCAAACCAACGGAATTACAACAGGATCTAATTTGGCCAAATCTAATTCATATAACGTAAGGGAAACCGCTTTCATTACAGCAAAATTATTACATACTAGAACTGATGAATACGTCCTTTGTCACAGTTACATCGTGACAGGGTAATTAGGAGAAGTGACCACATCAGAGAAAAGTTGACTGTACTAACCAAACCAAGCGAATTGCTACACGATTTGATTTCGCCAAACTGAAATCTGGTCTCGTTAAAGAATCCCCTTTCGTTATCGTTAAAACAAGAGTATTATATTCTAAAACAGATGAATACGTCCTTCTTCACAATTAAATCAGGACAAGGAAAAATGAGAAGTGATCGCTTCATAGTCAACTATAACTAAACTAACCGATTTGAAAAACTATTTAATTTAGCCAAACCTAAAGCATATCTCTTTCATTAAAACTATTCAACGCACGTTAATACGAAGGACGTATTAACGTGCCGATGAATACGTCTCTCGTCACAGTTACATCGTGACAAGGGAGTAGATGGTGTAACCTCATCCGAGAAACATCGACTGTACGAACCAAACCAACGAATTTACAACAGGATCTAATTTGGCCAAACCTAAATCATATAGCGTAAGGGAAACTGCTTTCATTACAACAAAATTATTACATACTATAACTGATGAATAGTCCTTTGTCACAGTTACATTGTGACAGCGTAATAGGAGAAGTGACCTCGTCAGAGAAAAGTTGACTGTACTAACCAAACCAACCAAATTGCTACACGATTTAATTTGGCCAAACTGAAATCAGGTCTCGTTAAAGAATCCCCTTTCGTCATCGTTAAAACAAGGAGTATTGTATACTAGAACAGATGAATACGTCCTTCTTCACAATTAAATCGTGACAGGGAAAAATGAGAAGTGATCACTTCATAGTCAACCATAACTAAACTAACCGATTTGAAAAAAACTATTTAATTTAGATAAACCTAAAGCATATCTCTTTCATTAAAAACTAGAGCCGATGAATACGTCCCTCGTCACAGTTACATCGTGGTAGAGGAGTAGATGAGGTGACCTCATCCAAGAAATGTCGACTGTATGAACCAAACCAACGAATTTACAACAGGATCTAATTTGGCCAAACCTAAATCATATAGCGTAAGGGAAACTGCTTTCATTACAACAAAATTATTACATACTATAACTGATGAATAGTCCTTTGTCACAGTTACATTGTGACAGCGTAATAGGAGAAGTGACCTCGTCAGAGAAAAGTTGACTGTACTAACCAAACCAACCAAATTGCTACACGATTTAATTTGGCCAAACTGAAACCAGGTCGCGTTAAAGAATCCCCTTTCGTGAACGTTAAAACAAAGAGTATTGTATACTAGAACAGATGAATACGTCCTTCTTCACAATTAAATCAGGACAAGGAAAAATGAGAAGTGATCGCTTCATAGTCAACTATAACTAAACTAACCGATTTGAAAAAAAGTATTTAATTTAGCCAAACCTGAAGCATATCTCTTTCATTAAAAACTAGAACTGATGAATACGTCCCTCGTCACAGTTACATCGTGGTAGGGGAGTAGATGAGGTGACCTCATCCGAGAAATGTATAAACTGTATGAACCAAACCAACGAATTTACAACAGGATCTAATTTGGCCAAACCTAAATCATATAGCGTAAGGAAAACCGCTTTCATTACATCAAAGTTATTACATACTATTACTGATAAATACGTCCTTTGTCACAGTTACATTGTGACAGCGTAATAGGAGAAGTGACCTTATCAGAGAAAAGTTGACTGTACTAACCAAACCAACCAAATTGCTACACGATTTAATTTGGCCAGACTGAAACCAGGTCTCGTTAAAGAATCCCCTTTCGTCAACGTTAAAACAAAGAGTATTGTATACTAGAACAGATGAATACGTCCTTCTTCACAATTTAATCATGACAAGGAAAAATGAGAAGTGATCGCTTCATAGTCAACTCTAACCGATTTGGAAAACTATTTAATTTAGCCAAACCTAAAGCATATCTCTTTCATTAAAAACTAGAGCCGATGAATACGTCATTTGTCACAGTTACGTCGTGACAGGGTAGTAGGAGAAATGACCACATCGGAAAAAAGTTGACTGTACCAGCCAAACGAACCGAATTGCTACACGATTTGATTTGGCCAAACCTAAACCATATCTCGTTAAAGAATCCCCTTTCGTTATCGTTAAAACAAAGAGTATTGTATACTAGAACAGATGAATACGTCCTTCTTCACAAGAAAACGTCCTTCTTCACAATTAAATCATGACAAGGAAAAATGAGAAGTGATCGCTTCATAGTCAACTCTAACCGATTTGGAAAACTATTTAATTTAGCCAAACCTAAAGCATATCTCTTTCATTAAAAACTAGAGCCGATGAATACGTCATTTGTCACAGTTACGTCGTGACAGGGTAGTAGGAGAAATGACCACATCGGAAAAAAGTTGACTGTACCAGCCAAACGAACCGAATTGCTACACGATTTGATTTGGCCAAACCTAAACCATATCTCGTTAAAGAATCCCCTTTCGTTATCGTTAAAACAAAGAGTATTGTATACTAGAACAGATGAATACGTCCTTCTTCACAAGAAAACGTCCTTCTTCACAATTAAATCATGACAAGGAAAAATGAGAAGTGATCGCTTCATAGTCAACTCTAACCGATTTGAAAAACTATTTAATTTAGCCAAACCTAAAGCATATCTCTTTCATTAAAAACTAGAGCCGATGAATACGTCATTTGTCACAGTTACGTCGTGACAGGGTAGTAGGAGAAATGACCACATCGGAAAAAAGTTGACTGTACCAGCCAAACGAACCGAATTGCTACACGATTTGATTTGGCCAAACCTAAACCATATCTCGTTAAAGAATCCCCTTTCGTTATCGTTAAAACAAAGAGTATTGTATACTAGAACAGATGAATACGTCCTTCTTCACAAGAAAACGTCCTTCTTCACAATTAAATCATGACAAGGAAAAATGAGAAGTGATCGCTTCATAGTCAACTCTAACCGATTTGGAAAACTATTTAATTTAGCCAAACCTAAAGCATATCTCTTTCATTAAAAACTAGAGCCGATGAATACGTCATTTGTCACAGTTACGTCGTGACAGGGTAGTAGGAGAAATGACCACATCGGAAAAAAGTTGACTGTACCAGCCAAACGAACCGAATGCTACACGATTTGATTTGGCCAAACCTAAACCATATCTCGTTAAAGAATCCCCTTTCGTTATCGTTAAAACAAAGAGTATTGTATACTAGAACAGATGAATACGTCCTTCTTCACAATTAAATCATGACAAGGAAAAATGAGAAGTGATCGCTTCATAGTCAACTCTAACCGATTTGAAAAACTATTTAATTTAGCCAAACCTAAAGCATATCTCTTTCATTAAAAACTAGAACTGATGAATACCCCTTTCGTCACTCACTTAATGGAACAGAAAGCGGAACGAACGCAAGATAAATGTATCCTTTCCTATTTTAAAAAGTTCCTTCTTCTCTCGTCATCTACAAGAACGGTAAGTTCTTCCGCGTACGGCACGCGAAAAAAAAAAAATCTCCGCGGAAAAAGGACTCATCCAGGAAATTCCGCGTTTCAAGGGTATTTACGTGCGCCACCCCTAATCAGCTATGGCAATAGGCTCGCGCGCCACACTCCCGATAATACGCCTTTATCAAGATGGTGGTGAACACACATAACCCAGTTCCGCTTACTGATAAAAAGCGGCCTTTCACGAAAACCTCTCTCTCTCTCTCTCCCCGCGTTGGGACAGAAATAGAGAGTGCACACTCTGCTCTCGCGCATTTTTAAGGTCGGCCAAACGAGTGACCTCGGCGTTCGATAAGTATATTTAAATCCGCCGCAGCCAGGCTTCTTTGCAGTTTGTTCTAGAACTCGCCACTGTTGCTGCTTTTTATCATTTCGTGTGTCGAGGTTTGTTTTCTTTCCCATGTCACGTTGGTAAACGGGAGTTGTTTGCGACTCGCTTACCTTTTCGTACTTCCCCGTGACTTTGAAATTGTATGCATGTTGGGGAAGTAAGGTTTTAAGGCTGCTGTGTACTAACTAACCCTATTGGATTCGCCCACCTCAATGTAAGGCACACGGCGCAACTGGTTACAAACTCGTCCGACGAGTTTGTAACCAGTTGCGCCGTGTGCGTGGCTCCATTCAATTACATAGGTTACGACTCAGCACGGACTGGTTTGTGACTGGAGTCAGTTATCAGTTTCTTTTGAGTTGCCCCGTGTGCAGACGGCCTTAAGGCTGCTATGTACTAAGAAAAAAATCGTATTTCCCTTTTCCTCTTCTTGCAGACTCTTGTGGTGGGAGGAGTCCAGTTGACAGTTCGAGAATTCCACCCCCCTTAGAATTGACATTTTGAGGGATTGTAATGGCTCTCTCGCTATAGGGGGGTTAAGCGCTGCCCCCAAATTATTTATTTAAAATATATTTTTGTCAACTATTTACTGGTACATAAATTCTAATAATCAAATAAAACTGTTATTGTCAGATAGCCTGAACTTTTCTGCAAAGCGATACAGGATTCATTTTATAAATTTCGTCCACCGAAGGCATTTATGAGCGTTTAAAACACACTATACCAGATTTTTCCCCGAATAATTTAAATTATAAAATACTAATTGCATTTTTTTTAAAAAACGAAAAATGTACACAAATGTAAAATTTCTTTCTCTATGACGGAGTACAATATTTTTAAAAAAATCTTTGAATCCAAGTTGACAATCCATGTACAAATTTTCTCCATAGGTTAACATTGAGGTGAGCGAATCCAATGGGGTTAGTACATAGCAGCTTTAACCTATGGAGAAAACGTGTATAGGTAATTAAATAACCTTAAAACAATGGATGCGTGCATCTGTTGGGGTCAAGCAAGGAAACACAGAGAATTGGCCTTTATCATACATTTATTTGACAAAGCTCAAAATTCATTTATAGTGTAATTAATAACAGAATAATATTCCCCTCCATCTTAACATTTAACACATGAGGAATCAGAAGCAGAGGCAAACTATTTGTTCAAAGTAATTATTTTTATAATCTATCGGGAGGCACTTACTTCTGTTGAAGAATACAGCGATGAAGTGGCTTCGATGACAGGGACCCATATCAAGTCATATTCAGGATCGTCATGTCGGGTTACCGGCACTACCGCTAGACTCCGAGGCAGTTCAATCAGGACTCTAGGAAGTCCGAACTCTAGGAAGACAGCCAGCGCAATCTCTGGACCTTTTTTCGTTTTTTTAAAGGGCTGCTGTCCGTTCACCGGGGCCATTTTGGGCCGCCCCTTTTTCTCTCTTTGGGCAGAGGGCTGTTTTTTCCCAGCAGTTCCTGCCCCAATTGGTCCCTTATTATACTGCTCCTCTTCATAGTCTACGAAGCACCGCCCCACCAAAATTTTCATTTGAAATACAACATTGACCATTATCTGCTGACAGTTTTATTGTGGGCCATAAAATAACGTCCATCTATCTTGCAATATTTATACTCTTTTGATCGCTATCAATGGCCACACAGACAGCTTTTCTTTTACGTTGTAGCGTACTGGAAGTATGGGGTTATTTTTCCCAAGACCTCACAGAGTGCACGAAACACAGCTGCGTGTTTATCTAGACAGTTTTCGCCGGTTCCCACCGGTTTTGAACACGTGGGGGATTAAAAAACGATTCCTTGTCCCCCCGGCTGAAAATCCAGACATTCTAAGAAGACGGAGCCCGAATTTCCAGCCGAGAGGAGAGGCTTGGTGTTTTTTTTTTTTTTTTTTTTTTTTTTTTTTTGAGAGCGGCGTATAACATCCACCCGAGCGGTCGTGATTTTGTTAGGCTCCTGTTTTTTGGGGGGCCAGGTTGGGTCCTAGTGCGTGCATTGCAAAACTGCACGGAGTTTAATTGATTATGTTTCAATGGTTTACTGTTAAATTTTTTGTAAATAAATTCTTAAGTTTTTGTTTTAAAAATTGGCCTTCGAAATTTTACTTAGGACTCTGTCTTTCTTAGTTACGGATCCAATAGTAGTAATTTTAGCAAAGCCTCAGAGAATTAATTGCCTTAACCACTTATCGTTACGCCACAACGTCCTCTTAGTGAACAAGCCTTTATTTTATTTATTTTTTTGCCTCTGAAGTTTTTATAAGAGTTTTGTTCTTGGCCGTCTTTCGACCACCCACCGCGGTAAATTATAACATTCCGCTTCAACAACGTGTCTACTGTTGACAGCTACATAAATGCTGATAATACAATAAAAATTGGTATTTTCAGATAGCCTGAACTTTTCTGTACCTTACAACAGGATTCATTTCATAAATTGCACCCACCGAAGGAATTTAGGAGCGTCTAAAACACACTAGACCAGAATAATTTAAGTTTTAATATATTATTTGCATTAAAAAAATCGAAAAAGTACAATTAAAAATAAATATTTTAATCCAAGCCGGCAATCCTTGGACAAATTTTCTCCATACGTTAACATTGAGGTAAGCGAATCCGCAAAAGGTGGTCCAAGATTGTATTGAGGGGTTGGTCATAATAATTTGGCCATTGAGAGTATATATATATATATATATATATATATATATATATATATATATATATATATATATATATATATATACATGCATACATATATATATATATATATATATATATATATATAGTGTGTGTGTGTCAGTCAAAATTTTGACGCATTTTGGTTAATTTTCTGTCTAACTATTTACTGCTTGCCCAAGCGATACAGACTAGGTTTGGCGCGCTGCTAAAATTATAATTCGCGACGACGTACGGTTGTAGCGTCTGAAATTTTGCTTTCCGGAGGACCGTTATGGAAGAACGTAATCCTACGTTAAAAATCGCGGAGGTCTCTCTTTTATGGTCCATATTATGTTGTTCATAGTTTGGTAACGTACTTCCCCAGTTATTCGAACTAAAGGGAAGTTATCCTTTACTTTATTGAAATATATTAAGACGCTCAGAGAGGGAAGTAACTTCGATACGAAAGCAAAATATTATAAATGATTCTTAGATTTATGGTATTCATAATTTGGGTCCAAAATTTCTTTTTCAATATAAGCCCAAAAGAGAAATTATGACCGAGTGCTTAGAATAGGCAATGAAGGAGAAATGACACCCAGAAATAGCGTAATTATATATTTGTCGTTTTGTTCCCATAGGATGTTGTTAGTAGTGTTTCCTAATTACATTTTCCGGGCGATGACCGAGAGTCTAAGGGTTTTAGACTTGGGAATGAAATCACAGGATTGTATGCTTCGTCGATAAAGCAAGCTAGTTCGAAGAATCTAGGAAAAGTTGATTGATTAGGGATTTAAAAGAAGAAAAAAAATGTGGAATGCTGCCTCGCTTTCTTTCGAAATAAATTCTGATCTAAATTGAGAAAATAATAGCCACTTTTTTTGGGGGGGGGGGGGATAATTAAAATAGGAACGTTAAAATGTCTATACTTTACGACAAAGGATTTGAATTAAAAAGTTATTTGTCAATAAAAAAAGTCGTTGATTTTCACGCGGTTTATTTAAAATTTATATTTTACTGTGTCTTATTATTTTGTATTATATATTTTTTAATATCCGTTATTCGTGAAGGCATACACGAGTAGCATATATTATGTCATTTGGCTCATTTCATATAAATTTACTATAACAGTTAAAGTGTTATCATTCCCCAGAGAAGTTTACTATGTAATTTAACGACTGTGATCTGGCATTCAATATGGATTTAAGATTTTTTTATTTTGGAAATTTAAATCCCTTTAAAGGTTGGGTTAAAAAATCATATTAAGCACCTAAGGCCTCAGAGGAACCACCATGCAAAATTCATCTTCCTAGGCCTTACGGTTCCAGAGATACAGTGAACAGTCAGTCAGTCAGTCAGTGGTATTTTTCTTTTATATATATATATATATATATATATATATATATATATATATATATATATGCTAACTGAATACCCGTACTTCGCTACGGAATACATTCAAATTAAATACAACGATCAATGTATGCAATTGGTGTAAAAAAAAAAAAAAAAACTAAAAAAAATTATAAAAAAATCGTAAGGATATTTTTATAGACAAAATAATGTAGAAGAAAATATTGAAATTAAATCTAATAGAACATACTAAAGAATATAGTACAATTAATATAGTACATTTCAAGGAACATATCTTTTACTGTATTTTAATAGGGGTATTTTGGATAATGTCCAATCGTCTGCCGCATTAGTAAGAAAAAAAAAAAATTTTGTCAATTTATATCGTTGTTATGCACGTGACGATAAATTAATTTAAAGTATCAAAAAGAAAAGAAACCACGTGATCAGCATTTAATAAATTAAATTCTAAACATGAATCTTTAAAAATTCACCAAAAATCAGAAAAGGGAGGTAAAGATTCGAAAAAGATTTCATTTTAAAAGAATTATTATGATCTTTCTTGTGATATAAATTTTATAACTCTCAAATTATTATTTTAAATGTAAACTTGAAAAATTGACAAAAACAGCTTAAAAATTTTTCAAAAATCTTTCTTAGTGCACCCCTATAGTATAAGAAGAATCGCAATGCAAAATTTCAGCCCTTTAGGTCCAGCGGTTTGGTCTGTGCGTTGTCTGTCAGTTAGTCAGTTACGGATGTGTTATATATATATATATATATATATAAATATATATGTATATATATATATATATATATATATATATATATATATATATATATATATATATAACATTAAAAACCCCATACCATTTTAAAATCTAACATTATTCTAAATTCCCTTGGGCGTACGAGCTAATTTTCGTTTTCAATTCTAAGTCCTAAAAGACCTCCGGTGGAAAATATTAAATGGCTTCCTTTTTCAAACCTGCGTGGCGTCACCCAAGATTTCATATAGGCTCTGCACAGATTACATAAAACCACATGTGACTTATCGACAACAGCAAATCCCTAATCACTATCATGATCACATGACAAAGTTTATATAAGCCGCCTGAACAACAAACCTGTGCGCTTTTCGGATTTTGTAACTGCCTTGGGAAGACGTATTCTCCGACAAAATAAAAGTAATGTAATTTGCTGCGTCGATTATTATTATAGCCACGACTACACCATCAGCCCCTGTGACATGCTGGACGCCAATTCTCTCCTTGGGTTGTCCAGTATGTTACACACACACATATATATATATATATATATATATATATATATATATATATATATCTTAAATATTATGCCCTCCATTCTAGCATTTAAACTCCCTTTCCTAAATCCAATACCCAATAATATTAATCTATCACTTTAAAACCGTTTGCCACAGAACTTCCTATGAATCGCATGCCTTTGCATTTCTACACGTGTATATCTCCAACTTCAGGAGTGGGTTAGCATCGCGAGCCCCAAAATCTGCTGACCCTACAAATAATAGTCACATGTCTACCTCGCCCTCGCGTTTAATGTTGAAAGGTGATATTATTTCCCGGCCGTTCTTCTGAAATGAACGGATGTACTTTTGTCGCTGTAATAAACGATTCGACCCGACTGTTCCCAAATTTAATTAATTTTTATTCCTTTCAGGCCGAGTCTAGCTAGCTCCAGCCATGTAAATATGAGCTAGTTTTCTCTTTCAGATTATAATTTAAGGACGCAATGTAATGAGTATATATATGTATGTGTATAATGATATATATATATGTGTGTGTGTGTGTGTGTGCGTGTATATATTATGAAAGAGAGATTTATACAAACTTAAAACGGCAAGACGTAATAAATCAGAACGCATTTGAAAAAAAAAATTGAATTCTCAAAATTTTTTAGCTCTACCTGTTTTGAACCGAATTTAATGAAACCCTTGTTTCTTGAGCCGTACTCTCATTTAAAAGTAGTCTGGTTGAAATCCAATGCTAAATATGGGTTTCAGAATTTCAAAAAAATTCTGGGGGGAGTTAAGCCCATTTTAACCCTCTTAAAGTTTGAATTCTTTTAAAAAATATTTCGTAGCAAGAACCTAAGGCCTAAGAGGAACCACAGTACAAAATTTCAGTTTCCTAGGCCGTATGGTCCAGCGATATAGTAATCAGCCAGTCAGTTATATTTGACATATATATATTAAATTTCAAAATTATCTAACCTGTTTAAATAAATCTGTTTTTAATAACATTATTGTAAATCATGTAAATCAGTTAGTTCGTATAAATAGGCTATGTTCTAAAGACAGTAGGTTTAAGCATATTTTAGACTTAAAAGCTGTGCTAACACGTAATAATTACCCCGAAAGTCTATCCAAAAACATAATTGGTTGTTTTTGTTTTAATGAATAGTTTGTTCTGTTGCATTAAATATGTTAAAAATAACAATAAGATAAAATAGAAAAAATAACTACTAAAAATAAAAATAAAAATAAAAAGTAAAAATAAAAATAATAATTAAATAACTCTTAGTAATAATAATAAAAAACTAAATTATTAAGGGTATAATAGTCCTAAAATACGGTAACCTAAGTAAGTCTGTAACTGAAAATCCACTACCTCCATGGTTGCAAGTTTTGTGACGTCAGTCATCTTGCGGTTACAAGTTCTTAACTTCCACTCTGTCTAGCGCCAGGCTTGATGTTCTTTGGTTAAGTACTATTTATTCAATCTTTATTCAATATTCTTTATTCACACACACACACACACACACACATATATATATATATATATATATATATATATATATATAATATGCTCGATTCTGTTTTTGCACGGGGAATATATTCCAGAGACTACCGTGCAAAAAAATATATAAAAAATGATACATTGAACACATAAAATTGGAGGTAGGGTTCCATCCAAATATATTTAATCTTTTAGAATTGTACTTGCAGATAGTGGCACCACTTTTTCATCATCGCTACAATAAACTAACGGGAAAACATCTACATTCTCTGAAATACTCTCTGATAACATTGCACTCAATATCTTTTATTCTTTTTAGATTTTTAAACCGTGTTAAAGTAAAAGGAAAACGGTGTAAAAATAAATAATCGATTTTCTTTCTTGAACCGTGTTATTTCAAAACCATGCTTAAATAGAGCCAGGTATGTATATATAGATAGACTAGCTGAATACCCGTGCTTCGCTACGGAGTACATTCAAATTAATTGCAACGCTCAATGTATGCAATTAATGACAAAAACAAATAGAAAAATATATTTATAAAAAAATCGTAACGGATAATTTTATAGACAAATTAATGCAGAAGAAAATATTCAAATTAAATACAACGGTTAGTGTATGCAATTAATATGTATGTTTATTATCCATAAAACATACTATTTTGAATTAAATTCTTTAAAAAACTTCCATCTGAATGAGTCTAGTGGTTAAATTTTATTTTTTACCGTATTTTAATTTTTTAACAATTTAATTCGTTGTTATGCACGTGACGCAAAATTAATTTAAAGTATCACAAAAAGAAAAGAATTATCGTGATCAGCTTATAATAAATTAAATTCTAAAAATTAATCTTTTAAAAATTCACCAAAAATCAGAAAAGGGAGGTAAAGATTCGAAAAATATTTCATTTTAAAGGAATTTTTACGATATTTCTCGTGATATAAATTTTATAACCCCAGATTATTATTTTAAATGCAAAAAAAATGTTACAAAAACAGCTTAAAAATTTAATTTAAAAAAAATTTAAGAATTTTTCAAAAATCTCTCTTAGTGCACCACTACACTATCAGAAGAATCGCCATGCAAAATTTCAGACCTTAGGTCCAGCGGTTTGGTATGTGCGTTATATGTCAGTCAGTCAGTCACGGAACAGTTTTATTTATATAGATGACGTTGAATTAAAATTAAATAATAAAGAAGAAAAATTCTGGAATTTAGTGAAGGGAAATAGGTTTCCATTGTTGAGAAAATGTGCTCTGAAATTGAACTCTCTTTTCGCGTAGACAAATACTTATGAATCTTTGTTTTCCAATATGAAATACTTTAAGTCAAAGTACCGATCAAGCCTCAGTGACGCTCATTTGGACCATTGCCTGACAACTGGGAATTCGGCTTAAGTGCCACATTAAAACGAGGTGGACGCAGATTTGCAATGTCAAATATTGTATTAATTATCAATTTTAAGGTTATTTTGTTAAAATTAAAATTTGAATTTATGTATTAAAAATTTATGTCGTATTAATATTTTCATGTTTAAATATTAACAACCCCCCCCCCTCGTCTTCATCCAGTGGTGCCCGCTGAACTCCCGCATTTCTGAAATATGCCCTCTAGTAAAGAAGGTTGCAGACCCCTCCATTAGACTTTAAGGCTGTGTAACAAGAATGGAGTTGGACCACTATTCAAATAAGGCCTTCTTTATATATATATATATATATATATATATATATATATATATATAATTTATTTATACATACATACACACACAATGGATATCAAAGAAATATTACCATCGGGACTGGATGAAGTAAACGATCATTCGGGAAACGATCGATTGAGGTCTCTCTCTATCTCTCTCGATAGATAGGTATCTCTATCTATCTATCTATCTATCGATCGATATATATATATATATATATATATATATATATATATATATATATATATATATATATATATATATATATATATTTATTTATTTATTTATTTATTTATTTATTTATTTATTTATTTAGTTATTTATTTATTTATACATCACACACAGTGGATATCAAATATTACCATCGGGACTGGATGAAGTAAACGACAAGTACGGGAAAACGATCGATTGAGGTCTCTCTCGATAGATAGATAGATAGATAGAGATATCTATCTAGCTATCTATCTATCTATATATATATATATATATATATATATATATATATATATATATATATATATATATATATATATGTATATATATATATGTATATATAATTAAAAATTTCATATATATGAAAAAGGTTGCCGACCCCTGTTGTAGACTATTTTGTCCCTGAGATGTGGTCAAGATGAAACTGCGGTTTACATTCTCCGACCCCTGTATAATGCTTTATCCCGCTCCACTCTCTGGCTTCCGAGAGAGTGAACAACGAACACCCAGGCGGGGCCAATCGGAAATACCCTGTCGATATTTCCAGGGATGCGGTAATTTTTCGCGGTACTCGTGAGATTTCCTCGTGCTTCCTTCCACGTTATCACACTTGTTTCGGAGCATCTTATTGCGAAATGTCCAAGGACCTTCGGAAAACAGTTTCCGTGGGTGCGATTGTTTTCACTTTCTTCAAGCACGCGCTGCTGGTTGAAAAGTAACAACTGCGCTTAACTTCCAGGTATTATGTGATAAACGGGTGTTCCTGGGAAAAAGAAAAATTTCGGTAAATCACAAAGGATTGTGTACCTCCTTAATCCACTTCCGCCTTTCCGCTGAGATCCCCGCCCCTCAAAAAAAAAAATAAAAAAATAGTGGGGTAAGCTGAACTAAACGTGGAATTTAAACTGTATTAAATTTAAAATTATAAATATTTTAAATTTTATTATTTAAGGGGATCCAGGACACATTTAAATTTTTTTTTATTTATTGAGTTAAAATTTAAAAAAATTTTTGTGATGGTTAACCATATAACTTGTAAACAAAATCACTTCATAAAACTTCTCATAAAGTTTAAAAAAAAATTTTTTTTATTAAATTTTTTTAAAAGTGGAGTAATTTAAAATCGTTATACCTAGAAATATTTGTCGAATTATTATTATTTGTTATTTATTATTTGTCGAATTTCAAAATTTTTTCATTTATTTAAACAGAAATATATATGTTTTAATTTTGATTCAGCATTTTTTTTAAATATTAATTTTTAAAGAAATTAATAATATTTAGAGTAAAAATTTTTAAAAAAAATTATGTAACTTATTTTTAAAGTCATATTTTTAAAAGTAAATATTATTTTCAAATTTTCTGAATTAAAATTAAAGTAAAATAATTGAAAAAGACATGTGCCAAGTTTGAACCATTTACCTTTAACGGTTCTTGACTTATAACAATTTAAAGGCGAGAAATGGTGAAAAAACCCATCATGCAGAAAAACGCATTTAAACGTTTACACAAAAATTGGCTGCTATTGGAATGTTGAAAAACAAAAAATTAACATTTCCTGTTCTAATTTAGATAGATACATGATTTAAACGTCATTTCAAGCGAAAAAGAACAGAAAATTTCTTAATGCAATAAAATTTTTTTCGAAAATTTGAAGAATTTTGTGTCCTGGACCCCTTAAAATTGTAAACTCTAACATCATAAAATTATATTAAAATATTTAAAATGTTTATTTTAAATATTATAATATTATAATTTAAAATTATACTACTATAATTTTTAAAATATACATTCATTTTCAGATTTTCATCGTTAAATGACTACAGTACTACAGTTCTCTACTATTTTTATCAAATTTTAAAATCACTATTCTTATCACATTTATATTTGACTATTTTGCCACCTTTCATATGTTATTGTTTGCTTGCCTTTTTATATCATTGTTGTTATCACCTCTATACGTTACTTGTATATATATATATATATATATATATATATATATATATATATATATATATATATATATATATATATATATATATATACAAGTAAATAGGGGCTTCGCCCCTAGGCTCGCTATGCTCGCTCTTCTATTATAGCTAATAGCGAGATACATAGGGGTGATTCTCGGGCAATGTAACAGCTTCCATCCATTTACTGTTGTCACCCTTAATGCGAAGGGCGTCTCATCACTGTTCAATTATCAGCTTTAAAATTCAATTAAAAATCGAAAATTTAAGATATAGACTTGAAATGAGGTTTATATGAATACTAACTGAAAACCCGCGCTTCGCTACGGAGTACATTCAAATTAAATACAACGGCCAATGTAAAAAAATTAAATATATATATTTATAATAAATGCGACGATCAATGTATACAATTAATGTAAAAAATATATTTTATAAAAAAATCGTATAGGATATTTATTTTTTTTAGATAATATCTAATCGTCTGCTGCATTAGAAAGAAAAAAATTTATACTAACTAACCCTATTGGATTCGCCCACCTCAATGTAAGGCCGTCTGCACACGGGGCAACTCAAAAGAAACTGATAACTGACTCCAGTCACAAACCAGTCCGTGCTGAGTCGTAACCTAAACAAACTGGTTACAAACTCGTCCGACGAGTTTGTAACCAGTTGCGCCGTGTGCGTGGCTCCATTCAATTACATAGGTTACGACTCAACACGGATTGGTTTGTGAATCGAGTCAGTTATCAGTTTCTTTTGAGTTGCCCCGTGTGCAGACGGCCTTAAAGAAAAAAAGGTGGTTTGTCTTGCATCATCAAAGTGTAATTTGTTGTTACTGATTTTCCAAGTGGTTGATACAATTCATGAATCAATATTAAGTTTACTGATTTGCTTTGGAGCGCTACGGCCATCCATTTGTTTCACGAGGGATAATAACAGCGGGACCTACTGCTTAAATCCGATTCTGAACGGCTACAAAAATACATGCAAAGAGTGGGACTTGAACCCACAGATTCTGGAAAAATGTTACTGAGAAAGCTTGGTTTCAGTTTTGCACCATTAAATGTAATTTTTCGCGTCATTAATTAGCCTAGCTCTTGACGCAGTTTATTCAACAGACATAAATGATCATTCAGTTGGTTGGATAGCACCCAAATGTGGAGCAACCACGGCTTGGGGACGTAAATAAACTTTAAAAAAAGGTAGTTTCAGTTTTGTGATATTATTTATAATAATATAACTTTGTATAATAATATACCTTTCGAAGTTGTTGATAAAGCTTATAAATCAACCTTAAGTTGAAGCTATCATTCTGTTGGTTGATTACCACTCATAGGATGATTAACTGGTTGATTAATCTGCTTAAAGCACAGATAATATAAAAGTCTTAAAGAAAAGTTAAGGGCAGTATCAATCTTGATCATTAAATTGCAATTTGTTACTGTTGAATTTCTAAGGGGTTGATAGATTTCATAAGTTAATTTTAAGTTGCAGTGTTCATTCTGTTAATCATAACACTTAATCTAGAGCAACCATGGGAGAAATATTGAATACTGGCTGAATACCCGTGCTTCGCTCCGGAGTACATACAAATTAAATACAACGGTCTATGTATGCAATTAATGTCATAATATATATATATATATATATATATATATATATATATATATATATATTTATTTAATAAATACAATGATCAATGTGTGCAACCGATGTAGAAAAAAACAAATATATTTATAAAAAAAATCGTAACTGATATTTTTATATACAAAATAATGTAGAAGAAAATATTCAAATTAAATCTAATAGAACCTACTAAAGAATATAGTACAGTTCATATAGTAGAGTTTCAGGAACATATCTTTTACTGTATTTTAAAATTTTTTTGGGTTAATGTCCAATCGTCTGCCGCATTAGTAAGAAAAAAAATATTTTTTTGTCTATTTCTTTGTTATGCACGGGACGCAAAATTAATTTAAAGTATCACAATAAGAAAAGAAACCACGTGATCAGCATTTAATAAATTAAATTCTAAAAATTAATCCTTAAAAATTCACCAAAAATCAGAGAATAGAGGTAAAGATTCAAAAAAGATTTCATTTAAACGAATTTTTATGATCTTTTATTTCTCGTGATATAAATTTTATAACCCTCAGATTTTTATTTTAAATGAAAACTTTAAAAAATGTTACAAAAACAGCTTAAAAATTTAATTTAAAAAAATCCAAGAAGAATTTTTAAAAAATCTTTCTTAGTGCACCCCTACACTATAAGAAGAATCGCCATGCAATATTTCAGCCCTTTAGGTCCAGCGGTTTGGTCTGTGCGTTATCTGTCTGTCAGTCAGTCAGTTACGGAACTGTTTTATATATAGAGAGATTTCCTGTGCTTTATAGAGTAAGCATGGACAATCCACAGTTGTTTGTAGATTTACCTTAAAAAGCACCCAAATACCCCAAAAGAGATTCCTTTACCCATAATTTACGCGGGCGAAAATAAATTACGTCAACAATGACCTAATCTTTTTCCTCGTTTTTTGAGGAATCGGCACTGTTTTGATCTCTCATTTTCGATAGTTCCTCAAGAGTTTTTCGACTCCCTCGCTCTCTTCGCGCCTCCATCCTCGGGATGTTGGAGAGCCACCGGACCGGTGCCGGGTTCGAACCTCGTTTTTCCCTTCCTTACGGCTCTGCGTAAGTGCTTTTGCCACCTTCGACCGAGTCAATGACTCCGGATTAGAAGAATGCACCCTGCGTACGTGACGCGTGTTTCCGAGCAACTTTCTCTCCTCACGTGGGAATGGAATATATGTCTCGTTGTAGCGAGGCCTTTTTTCTGAAAGTGAAACAATGTATCTCTTTGGAGCGTTTGCTCGGGAGATAATTTTATCTGCTGTGTGATTTTTTTTCTTCTCTCCTTTAAATTACATGTGTTGGAGATGTCGTCGTGATACATTTGTCTTTCAGTTTGAGGTTTAAAAAAAATGTGCCTGAATGTGTGAGGATTGTGTGATTCGTGTATCGCTTTGTTCATGAGTATATTTGAGTACGTCTGTGCTTAATTTGTGATATGTTTTAAGTTGTGTACATGCATTCTCTTTGTGTGTGATATATATCTATACTTATATATAAAGAGAGAGCGATTTTGTACGTGGAGGGTAATCTTCAGAACCACTGTACCTATTTGAAAACTTCTTTCACTGTTTGAAAGGTACATTATTCCAGATGGACATAGGCTATATATTATGTATATGTGATTAGTAGAAATAAAGTTAGGGCTTAATCCTAACAATCTCCATTGTTTACGCTACTATCTTCTACCGCTTTTTGTTCCGAAGATTTCAACGATCCTTATCGTGGTGCTATCGTGGTGGGCTTCTGTTCTGACGCTAGCGGTTCGAACCTAGCCGTTCTCCGGCACGCCTTTTTCTTTTAAAAAATCTATTTTAATTATTAACTAACATAAAATTAATTTAAGGTATTATTTAGGTTATTATTAAGGTAAAAAAAGATTTACAATTTATTGGCTATCAACTGGAAATTTATTGGTATAATATTTTGTTCAACCCGGACAAAGTCGGGACGGGCCGCTAGTATTATATAAATATATAATATATATCTTTATATATATATTTCTTCTGTCCGTGTATGTCACTGAACTCCTCCTAAACGGCTGGACTGATTTTTATAAAATTTTGTGTGTGCGATTAAGTTGATTCGAGAATGGTTTAGATTCACAATAAGACACACCTAGCACCCCCAGGGGGGTAGGGGGGCAGTTGGCACATGGAAAAATAAACGAAAATGACTGATATCACAGTCGAATCCATAGTTTTTTGGGTCGCTGAGATTAATAGTGACACTCCCGATGTCGTTTAAGTGCAAGTTCAGTCCCCCCATTACCATGGGGGGGGGGTGAGGAGGGAAGAAGGGGGAATATAAAATCTCCAAAATGACCGAGACTAGTGTCTAATCCATAGTTTTCGGGGTCGCTGAGATTAATAGTGACACTCCCGATGTCGTTTAAGTGCAAGTTCAGTCCCCCCATTACCATGGGGGGGGTGAGGGGGGGGAAGAAGGGGGAATATAAAATCTCCAAAATGACCGAGAGTAGTGTCGAATCCATAGTTTTCGGGGTCGCTGAGAGGAACAGTGGCAGTCCCAATGTCATTTAAATGAGAGTTCAGCACCCCCCCCCCATCATCACTAGGGGAGGAAGGGGGGAAGGGGGAAAAAGGAAATGTCCAAAATGTCCGAGAGTAGTGTCGAATCCATTGTTTTCGGAGTCACTGAGATGTATATAGGAAACTAAAAGTGTTGTTTATAATCAAGTTTTGAGTAAAATAATAGAGTGAATTTGTAATTTTATTTATCATTTGTATACTGTACATATACTTTTAAATACCCGTAAATAAAACTACTTAAATTTTACACTATAGGTAGAATTAATTCATTTTTCTGTGTAGTAAAAAATTGAGATTAATAAATACCTGGACAACGCCGGGTAAACAGTTAGTATATATATACACACACAGACGGTGGATATCAAAGAAATATTACCATCGGGACTGGAGGAAGTAAACGACAAGTACGGGAAAACGATCATTCAGGGAGCGATCGATTGACATCCCCCCCCCTCTCTCTCTCTCTCTCTCTCTCTCTCTCTCTATCTATCTATCTATCTATCTATTTATCTATCTATCTACCTATCGAGAGAGAGAGAGAAATGTCAATCGATCGTTCCCCGAATGATCGTTTTCCCGTACTTGTCGTTTACTTCATCCAGTCCCGATGGTAATATTTCTTTGATATCCACCATGTGTGTGTGTGTGTTTATATATATATATATATATATATATATATATATATATATATATATATATATATATAAAAATTTATATTTATTTATTTATTTATTTATACACACACACAGTGGATATGAAAGAAATATTACCATCGGGTCTGGATGAAGTAAACGACAAGTACGGGAAAACGATCATTCGGGGAACGATCGATTGAGGTCTCTCTCTCTCTCTCAATAGATAGATAGATAGATAGAGAGTGAGAGTTATGCCAGTTTATTTAAGGTTTTTATGGATGTGTGTTTAGGATTAGGTTTGGGAAAATGATAAAACAAATACAGCATTTTGGGCCCCCCCCCCTTCCAAGTGGGCCCTGGGTGGGTGCCCCTGTTGCCTCTGCCTAGTTACGGCACTGTATATGTCTATAACCTCACCCAAACAAATAATAATTAAAAAACAGATTTATTCCTTTTCATTCAACGTTGCAGAATGAAAGTTGATGAAAACACTTAGTAAAATGTTAGGTAGATCATTCAAACGTTAGAATTGATTATAATTTCCTAGTTCAATAAATAAATCTCAATTTGGGAAAAATTGTGAATATCTAATTTTCTCTATGATTTCTATCCTAGCTCTGTACTGCAGGGGTTGGATATACAGTTTGAATAACATTATGATTTCTTGATATGATACGTGAATAGAAAAATACAACATTTCAAGGAAATTTTTCAAAAAAATTTTCAAAAAAATTAATAATCCCTGCTTCTACTGGTAGGCTTTAAGGTCAGAAAATTTAGTTTTCAGAAATTTAGAAAATACATTCTGTATTATATATATATACAGATGTGATTTCTTGATGTGACACGTGAATAGAAAAATACAACATTTCACGGAAATTTTTCAAAAAATTTTCAAAAACATTAATAATCCCAGCTTTTACTGGACTTTAAGGTCAGAAAATTTAGTTTTCACAAAGTTAGAAAATACATTCTGTATTATATATAGCAGAGTTTTCGAGAATATACTTTTTTATATAAGTTTTATATTCTTTGTTTTGTAATTTTTTTAATAAGAATTAATCACGACCGTTAATTTTCGGCGGTTAAAGCAAAGAGCGGGATTTTGTAGCGCCATCTAGTGATGATATGTCAAACAAAGGTGCGTCAAAAGAAAAATACGGAAGGTATTTTATTGTTCATAAAAGAATTACTATAGAAGATTTTTCAAGAAACGATAATTAAAAAAAAATAGAGGTTTTAAGTGCTATCAACAATGTAAACGATCAAGTAATCGTTAATTTTTATTAAAAAACACTAGATGCATTACAGCAGAATTTTTTTTCATTATTTTTCACAGCAAAAGAAATCGTGATACAGAATGTCATATCTAGAGAAATGACTGTGCAGTAAAGTATTTTAATATTTCATGCACTGGTCTAATTGCATAGGTGGAATAAGCCTCGATTTTTTATAATCTGTTTATTATTGTAAAAGTGAACAAAACGTATTCTTGGATAATAATTTTATATCTATGGATATATTATTCTCACATTTTTCCTTCAAAAAATTCCATTTCGATACGTAAATTAACCATTTATTCCCATAAATATATTTTTAATATTTTGAAGAAATATCAGAATGGCTTTAACAATAACTTATTTTAAATTCTCGATGATTTTTCTTTCATTCACACATTATTTCGTTTTGAATAATTTGAAAAAATATCAGCAGTTTTAACACTTTTAGACAGGGCAAATACATTTTAAAGTCTCGTTAATTTTTCTTTCTTTCACACCCATATTCATTTTGAATATTTTGAAAAAAGTGTCAAAGCTTTAATACTTCTAGACAGAGTTAACTCCTTTTAAAGTCTCAGAATTTTTTCTTTCATTCGCACAATTAATTTTGAGTATTTTGAATAAATATCAGAATAGCTTTAACACTCTTAGAAAGAGAAAACTTATTTAAGTCTCGATAATTTTTCTTTCATTCCCACATAAATTCGTTTTGAATAATTTGACGAAATATCAGTAGTTTTTAACACTTTTAGACAGGGCAAACTCATTTTAAAGTCTCGGTAATTTTTCTTTCTTTCACACCCATATTCATTTTGAATATTTTGAAAAAGTGTCAAAACTTCAACACTTCTAGACGTAGCTAACTCCTTTCAAAGTCTCAGAAATTTTTCTTTCATTCACAGAATTTATTTTGAATAAATATCAGAATAGCTTTAACACTTCTTAGAAAGAGCAAACTTATTTTTAAAGTCTCGATAATTTTTCTTCCATTCTCACATTAATTCGTTTTGAATAATTTGAAGAAATATCAGCAGTTTTAACACTTTTAGACAGCATAAACTCATTTTAAAGTCTGAAAATTTTTCATTCATTCACACATACATTAATTTTGAGTATTTTGAAGAAATATTAGAATAGCTTTAACGCTTTTTAGAAAGAGCTAACTTATTTTAAAGTCTCTGTATTTTTTTTAAACACACACCTTCATTTTGAATATTTTGAAAAAATGTCAGAAAAACTTTAACACTTCTCGACAGAGCTAACTCATTTTAAATTCTCAGAATTTTTCCTTTCATTCACACATTAATTAGTTTTGAATATTTTGAAGGAATATTAGAATAGATTTAACACTTCTAGACAGAGCTAACTCCTTTTATAATCTCTGAAATTTTTCATTCATTCCCACATTAGTTTTGAATATTTTGAAGATATATTAGAATAGCTTAAATACTTCTAAACAGACGGACTTCTAAATCACTACGGACACAACGTTATGCTTTAAACAAAGAAATTTGCTGACAGACAAGTAATTTTAGAATAGCTATAATCGGTGTCTAGATTATTGAGAAACGGGAAATTCAAACACACAGGTACCCTAAAAAACATATAGGGAGTAGTAACAAAAAGATTGATCCTTGTTTGGAGAACTAGCTTGAATATCTTTTTCATTCTTTAAAAGTAACGAAATAATTTTTTTTAATTTAAATTATTCAGGAGTAAAAAGAAAAAGTGATATACCGTGTTTTAAACGCACATAATTTGCTTTGCTGGACGAAATTTCTAAAATCAATAAAATACAGTCAAAAAATTTTGTTTATTACGTTTCTTTATTTTCTTTCTTTATAGTTAGAAAAAAAAATCATTGAATTTAAGTCGGCAGTCGTTGGAAAGTTTTTCTCCATAGGTTAACATTGAGCGGAACGAATCCTATAGAGCTAATACCCAGCAACTATATTCGTGCTATTTTCCTGTAATTAAGTATTATATTAAATTCTCGCGCTGTTTTCAGTATAAAGAAGCCCTTACATTCTCAACTATTTTCGACTAATTACGAATGTTTTCAACTAATTACGCATTTCCATCTTACTTTCCCGCACTATTTTTAGTTAGTTATAAGACTTGTCATCGCGCTCTCCCGGCTTGCTTTCAAATAATTGAGAATTGTCATTTTATATTCCCGCACTATTTTCAATCAAGAATTGCCATGTAACATGTTTACACTATTTTCAAGAAATTGATAGCTGTCAAATGCCATTCTCACGCTATGTACCTTTAAATAAAAATCGCGAAAGGGAATCTTTAAATTAAGTCGCTAAGCCGACTTTTTGGGCAGTTCGTGAGAGAAAACTACTGCATCTATTTACTTCATTTTGGTCTTAAACGAAAGTTTGTAATCTGTAGATTTGTCAAATTTGGTTTTTGTAACCGCAATTTCTATTCATTTGCGATGCGATAATTTACAATTAAAAATTGATTTCTACGCAGGCTCAGTGGCGTGTTTAAATCTGGCTTTAGAAACTCACTGTTTCTGCGCATGCTCAGTCACATGTTTTAATGATAAACACGTTTATTCCGAGGAGTCTCTCTAGATCTCACTCTGCCATTTTTATTTTTATGATAATTATGTTTGTGAAATATAAGATTAAACCTGATGGAAATTGTTTATTTCGCGCTGTTTGATTAACGATAATTTACAATTATAAAAATTGCTTTCTGCGCATGCTCAGTGTCATTTTAAAATCTTGCTTTAGATACTCACTAAGCACGAGGTCGGTTAAACACATTAATTTGTTTCTGCGCGTTATTATGATTTTCAACATTTGGCAATGATGTGTTGAGTATAATTTGTGTATTAGTACATTTATTACCATCTAACCATCATGTTTTGACGTCATTTTTCATGTTTTAACCTCATTTATGAATACAAATAAATGTGATCTGTTGATTATTATCTTTTTATTATTGTGATAGATCCACTTAAGGGGAGTGGTCACTTTTACGTACATTTAAAAGTATCATTTTTATACCTATGTTCGATTGTATGTAATACTTAAGGTTTTTGCTTGATTTACATGAAATTTTTTGAGTAACTGCCTTTAATACTGTTTATTGTATATGCAACATTTCAAGGTAATTAAAAAGAAATAAAATTATTATTAACGCATAAAAATGGAATAATTTTTTTGAATCGAGCATTTTGCAGTCAACTACTGTGCGCATTCTGTCAAAATAAATTATTAAGGTACAGTAATAATTGTTTACTTTATGTGATTACAATACTTTAGGCAACAATATACACCAACATTATTCTAAAATATATTAAAACATTTTAGTACGTGCTATTTTTAATTAGAAATTTCAAAAATGACTGAGTAAAAGCTTATAAAAAAATTAAAATATGTTAAGGTTCAAAAATGTTGGTGGATTTTGTTACCTGAAGTATTGTAATCACATATAGTAAACAATTATTACTGTACCTTAATTTATTTTGACAGAATGCGCACAATAGTTACTGCAAAAAGCTCAATTTAAAAAAAATTATTCACTTTTAATGCATTTTTTTTTTTCATTTTTTAAAAATTACTGAAATATTGCATATATAATAAACAGTATTCTAGACAGTTACTCAAAAAATGTCATGTAAATCAAGCAAAAATCATGAGTAGTACACACAATCGAACATAGATCTAAAAATGATATACTTTTAAAGGTACAGGTAACCCTCCTATAACACGGTAGATAGGTTCCTGGAAAATGCCATTTTGTGTGAAACCGTGTTGTTACGTTCCGAAAACTTATTAAAAACAAGCTTTTTTTTAAAAATTCCATTATAAAAAAATTAATATAAACAACTTAATAAATTTCTTCCTCATCACTGCTCAGTACAATCAAACGAGAACGTTTTTTTTTTTTTGGTTGAACGATATCACCTCCACTTTCAGAACCTTTTTCATCATTTAGAGTTTTTGCACCTTCCATCCTCTAAAAAATCTTTAATTTTGGTTTGTTTGCCGGTTCTTACAAAGTCATTGTAGATTTCACGGTATGGACATAGACAATTTTGCAGCTCCCTTTTGAATTTTTGGCTTCTTTCAGAGGAGGGTCTGCTTTCAAGAAAAAATGATTCAAGATTTTCAGCTAAGCTTAGGCCTTCATGTAATTTTATAGAGTTATAAATGGATAATTTATAATTTGTTTATGCATTTTTATGTAAGGTTTATGTTTTATGTTAATGTTTTATGTTAATGTTTTATGTTGTATGTTAATGTTACTTATGTTTTATGTTTTAATGTTTTATTATGTTAATATTACTTATGTTTTATGTTTTTTGTTTAAGGTTTATGTTTTATGTTTTATGTTTTTTATGCATTTTTATGTATTTTCGTTTATGCATTTTTATTTGTTTATGCATTTTTTTGTTTATACATTTTTATCCTACCGTGTTAGTGCGAAAACGTGTTTTAAGATGCCGTGCTGTAGGAGGGCTATCTGTACGTAAAAGTGACCACTCCCCTTAAAATATTTTTTTTCCTATTGTTGCGTTTGAGAGTTTTGAGAGGAACTGTCCTTGAGCAAGTCTTATGGATTGGCGCTGCTTGCCTGAGGACGTTGATTTATATTGCGAAAGATCGAGAAGCGTGTTACCCAACATACGCCTTCCATATCCAGTGAAACACTTCCCCATTGCCCCTCTAAACCACTGAAACTTCTCTTCCCCGCGCAGCTGAACTCGTTTTCTTGCATCACTCGGGAACGAGATTTCTCCCTCTTCCATCTCTCCTTCCTCTCTTGGACCTCCCAACCTGTTGCCGTACATCTCCGGCGGACGTCGAACCCTCTTGTTGACGTCTTCAGTTTTTTCCTCCTAAAAACCATGAAATCTCGAGTTTCGACGCCCTCCCGTGTATGTGTGTGTGTGTGTGGGGGGGGGGGTTGCCTCTAACGCCCTGCCCCAAAACTCGGACCTTGCAGCGGACTGCGGGCCTATACCCAATCACCTCCAGAGGTAAACGATCTTGGCGCCTGCGGCCGCGGAGTATGTAACCTTCGAAAAGATAGATGGCCCGGAGAGTGTGCGGCAAGTGAAAGTTCGTTGGAGCTTCTCACTTGAGGGGAAAGTTGGGAAATTCCTCGGGTGGTTGTTGCATTCCGATATCGCCGGCGAGAGTGCGTTGACTGCTGACCCCGTGGTGGCATCACACCTGCACTCGCGCACACAAGGTCCTTCCGATGACGTGGGTTTTTGTGTAAGTGGGACCGGTTGGGGCCCAAAGGCGAGCACGCCGCAAACCCAGACTCAGAATTCGATTTCACAAAAAAAGGTTAGGAGCCGGAGAAGTGTTTTTGACCTCTCAAACCGCTGCTGTCACGTGGTGAGTGCCGATTATCCATTGCAATTCCCTAATTGCGGGAAATTGAAAAGTCACCACGAGAAAAGAAAACCTCGCTAACTTTGTAAGATAAATCTTCGTGCTTCAGTCTGCAGCGAGGGCAGATTAAGAGCTCTGTCCATCTCTAAATGTAATATAAGTTGATGCTGTTTGCATATATACAAACTAGCTGAATACCCGTGCTTCGCTACGGAATAAATTCAAATTAAATACAACGGTCAATATATGCAATTAATGCCAAAAAATATATATATATATTTGTAAAAAATACAACGATCAATGTATGCAATTAATGCCAAATATATATATATATATATTTATAATAAATACAGCGGTCAATGTATGCAATTAATGCCAATATATATATATATATATATATATATATATATATGTGTGTGTGTGTGATAATAATCACATTTGGAAAATTTAAAATTTAGCACAAGGGAATTGACGCGTAGAACTTCTGGGAGATGCAGTCGGCACGAGGGTGTTGATCATACAGTAAATCGCTGCGCACAACTTGGAGAGATACAGTCGGGCGTAGTGTTGATCCAGGGAAGCACTTACAAAATCTAGGAGATTAACACATGGAGCCATAGAAGAGGAAAACAGATTTTAGTCGATATCCAGGAAAATCACCTTTATTCAATTATGAAGCATCGCGAAGGCTGCAGCGGCTACATGACTTGTCCGGCGTCCATGCAAGGACGGGGCGTAAAAACAGCAGTGCTTACATTGGAGAGTTAAGAGAAAAGCGTTGTAACCACCGGACTGTGGATAGTAGGTCCGACAGCAACAAGAGTTAGAAACGAAGAGCGAGAAAAGTCTTCTGTTCATGCAATATTAAATGGGTGTTTTACAATATTGTCGCCAGAGGGCCTAAACTACTTAATTTTTAATTGGGCGACTTTATATTCGTGGAGTTCACGTGTCCACTTCAGTTTCCTGGGGACTGATAGATCCCGCGCTTGTTAGACCGAGAACTGTTGACCTGGGCGTAGGATAAGTGGCCATAAAGTTCTTGCAAAGTGGGGTTTTTGACGTTATACAAGACATACTTCAGAGTGATTCGAGGGCTCTTCAGGAATTTTGATAAATAAAATAAATGAAATTCTAAAAATAATAATTTTAATAAATGAAATTCTAAAAATTAATCTTTAAAAATTCACCAAAAATCAGAAAATGGAAGTAAAGATTCGAAAAAGATTTCATTTTAAAGGAATTTTCATGATCTTTCTTGTGATATAAATTTTATAACCCCCAGATTATTATTTTAAATGCAAACTTAAAAAAAGTTACAAAAACAGCTTGAAAATTTTATTTTAAAAAAATTAGGAAGAATTTTTCAAAAATCTTTCTTAGCGCACCCCTATACTATAAGAAGAATCTCCATGCAAAATTTCAGCCATTTAGGCCCAGCGGTTTGTCTGTGCGTTGTATGTCAGTCAGTTAGTCAGTCAGTGAATCAGTCAGTTACGGAACTGTTTTTCATATATAGATTATAATTGTCTTCAATATTTGCGTGTAAAAACACAGGTTTATTCAGTACCGGTGAACGTTGTGTTAAGACCTTTTACCACATATTCTGAGTCAAGCCTTTCTGCTATCTAGAATACTTAAGCCTTTGTTTTTATCATTATTAAACTAGTCTCACTCACAAGCAGTTTTCTATGCCTCCCTAGCGAGAACTTCTCGGAGTACCTGGGCCTGATGCCGAACGTCCTGTGTTACATTCAATAAGTATTGATAAAGGCGCTCGTAAAACAAGTTAAAAATTGTAAATAAAAATTATATAAATATATTAACCGTAAAATTTTGAGCACTTTTTTTTTCACATTTTAGTCCGAAAAAATTTGGGTGCGTATTATTCTCGTCTACAAAAAAAAGTAGTTTTAAACATTGGATAAACGACAAACAATAGATGAGCTGTATTCTAGTGAAAGTGATTAAGACCGATAATTTCACAGTATTGTTTGTTTTGAATTAAAAATTTAAGGTTTTTTTTGCTACTGAATTTAACGCTTTCGTTTATTTTTATTACAAATTTTATTTATGTTAATAAATATTTGTGCAATTTTTAAATAAAATGTTGAAAAGTTATTGGTGCGTATTACAGTCGAATTTTAATTTTTTCCGAAAATTTCGCGCAAAATCAAGAATGCGTATTATACACGTGTGCGTATTATAGTCAAGATTTTACGGTAAATAGAAATTGTAAAAAGTTTAGTGATACGCAAAGAGGAAAGCTAGAGGGAAAGATATGACGAGTACACTAGTGGTACAAAAACATAAAAACATTTAGAAAAATTAAAAAGATACATATAAATAAATTTGTTAAAAAATATTAAATTAGTTTTAAAAGTTTTATTTATATTTTTTAAATTTATATATATATTTTTTAGTTATTTATTTATTCAATTATTCATTCATTTATTTATCGTTTAATAGATAGATAAATAGATAGATAAATTAATATATAAATAAAACGATAAAAAGAACTTTTTATATACCACGTTTTTAAATTTTCTGTTGAATCATATAAACTTTACAATTCTATGTATTAATAAATACTTTTTAAAAATTTTTTTGATGAATTATCCCATCAACTTGAAAGAAAATGATCGGCCTGCACTGTGCACAAAATGCAAGGATGTACCGTGAACCACGCAGTTCTGTACCTCGGAAGAAAATTTTTCGCCAAGGGACAGGCTAAAGCCGAGTTAGAACCTTGGAAGGACTGCGCATCGAAGAGTTTGACTGCTCCAAACTCACTGGAAAGACCTCTTATTTCGCCAAATTACAATTTTAATATTTTCCTATTTAATTATTTTTTACGTGTATTTATTTTTATTTTTCTGTCCTTTTCTATCTTAATTGCACAAACCTTCACTTAATTATTCTTTTTCACTTTCTTTTATTTAATTTTAATCACTTTTTAGTCGTTTCCACTATCCACAGACTTTATAAACTGCCAACTTTTATAATTTTTCGAAATTTTTCGCACAATATTTTTGTAAACAAACTAAATTCACATGTACTCAGTTTTCAAAATCGTCAAACGCCGTTAGTGTCGTCAAACGCCGAAATCGTCAAACGCCGAAAGTGCAAGCACTGAATTCGATCGAAGCGCCACGTTGCGGATTTTTCCGCTTAAAGATGGCTAAAGGTATTAAAAGAATGCATTGTCATCGTCTTCTGAGGTATTCTAAAAGTTTCAAATGTTTAGCTAGTCGGAAAGTCAGTTAAAAATCGATTGCAAGATTTGTACTGGACAAACACACAAACAAGAAAGCGAGTTAATAAAAACGTGGTAATAATAATAATAATGAATTCATTTCTGCTTAAAGGTGGCTAAAGGTATTAAAAGAATGCATTGTCATCGTGTTCTGGGCTATTCTAAAAGTTTCAAATGTCTAGCTATTCGGGAAGTCAGTTAAAAATCGATTGCAAGATTTGTACTGGACAAACAAGAAAGCTAGTTAATAAAAACGTAGTAAATAGATAAATAAATAGATAAATGAATAAATGAATAAATAGATAAATAAATAGATAAAGGAATAAATAGATAATAAGTAGATAAATAGATAAATTAATTAATAAATAGATAAATAAATAGATAAAGGAATAAATAGATAAATAAGTAGATAAATAGATAAATTAATTAATAAATAGATAAATAGATAAATAAATAAATAAATAGATAAATGAATAAATGAATAAATAGATAAATAAATAGATAAAGGAATAAATAGATAAATAAGTAGATAAATAGATAAATTAATTAATAAATAGATAAATAAATAAATAGATAGATAAATTAATTAATAAATAGATTAATAAATAAATAGATAAATAAATTTGTAGTTTTCTTGAGACAACCCAGCAGTTTACAGTGCAGACTCTTTAAGATCTCGATCCACAAGCGGAAATGTTCTCTCTTTCCCTGTTAAATTTCTGCTTAGATTTCACCAAGCGTTTTAACGATAGCCAGTCACGATAATTCGATTGAGGATTTTGTTTTTTCAGTTTTACGGCCACATCCCAGCAGGCAGAGTTGGCAAAGTTTTTCTTTTAACCTTCCTCATTTCATGATAACACGTTTGAACCCTCTGCACTGGATATCGGTAATTTCAGCGTTGTTCTTTGCCTTCCTTGACGCCGGACAATAATTTGCCCTTTTGAAACTTAATGACGCCTCTTGGATAGCGAAAAAAAAAAGAGTTTTCAGACATGATAGTTTAAAAAATAATTAGTTTCACATGCATACTTGCATGTGTTCGTGTATGTACATATGCATGAATGCAAGCTTGCGTGTACTTGGATATGTATAAATGCATGGATGTATTTGTTCTTGAACATGTGCGTGCATGTATACAAACATATGTTCATATAAATAAAGATGTGTACAAGCATTTTTTCAAGTATGCATATATGTTCATATGTATGCCATGCGTTCGTTTTTGTGTATATATATATACAGTGGAACCTCGCATAACGAGTATTTCGCACAACGAGCAAAATAAATCGTAAAAAAATGGCTCGCTTAATGAGCAACATTTCGCATAACGAGTGACGTGGAAGGAAATCCCCTCTTCACGTCACTCAGATCTTCACGTCACT
>OU015499.1:74627026-74732026 GCA_907164885.2 Dolomedes plantarius
TGTTCAACTAGAGAACACGCATTAATCGTCTAAACTTGTAGAGTTAATACCTGACACACACAATGTCCGTAAAAAATAAAAAAAAACAACTCCAAAGCCCTTATTAGCTTTGTTGATACTGGTCTGCTGCTCTTGAACTTGCGTAAAAATCAGTAAAAACACCTGCTGGGCAATCTAATAACGATCGAAACCGTTTGTTTACAACTTATTCCTTAGTACTAGTCTTGTCGACAATTATGATACACCTATTGCCATGGAAGATTAAAACCAGATATTTTCACTGGTTTGTTTATTGGCAAAGTATAGAGATGATGCCCAAGCTGTCTAACTGAGCATCGCCTCTGAACTTCGAGAACTGAAGTTGGTCAAAGGATCATTGAATGCTGATGTCAAACCCGAGATCATATTTCTAACCGGGCTGCTAAGACGAGTGCAGGGCCCTGTATTTGGGCTATCCCGTGCACCTACAAATGACAGGGTAGGGCAGTGGTCGGCAAACTCATTAGTCAACAGAGCCAAATGTCAACAGTACAACGATTGAAATTTCGTTTGAGAGCCAAATTTTTTTAAACTCAAATTATATAGGTAGGTGCATTGTTATTAATTTAATTAGGATACTCCAAAGCTAGCTTTTGCTAAAAACGTCCTCAATCTGAATGAGGTACGTTCACTGAGGTCGACCCCTTCCAACTCTTCCATCCACACTCATTTGTATACTTATTTCGTCTATCTCCATTCGTTCATCCTCTCTGTATGTCCAAGCCATCTCAACATACCTTTCTCAATCCTCGACGCTACATTTTCTTTCACTCCACAGCGCTCCCTAAAATTAACTTAATAAACTGTACTTAAAGTTTTATGTCTCAGTTAAACTATAGGTATGTTGAATAAAACTTGATATCATACTTAATATCGATATTATTTATTGATAAAATTAAATTGTAAAGTATCCATAACATTTAATCATAACAGTGACAGACAAGCACTAATATAAACAATGGCCTTCCCATCTCCCAGTTCAGGGATGGCGAACCTTTTTCTAACGCGTGTCAAAAAATGTCTTGAAACCGTAGAAATTAAAACGCGTGTCATTTAATACATTTTTTTTTTGGTCGTTGGAAGTAAAGACCTTCGGAAATTAAAAAAATTATACGATATATATTTGAAACAAAAACATATTTATATTTTTATATGATTTGTTTAAAACTACCAATATCAGGAAGAAAATAAGTACAAAAATGATCGAACTTAATGTGACACTTGTTGTCTTTCGGACGATAATTTATTTATACGTGGTTCGATATTTGTAACTTCTAATCGTACACACGCAGCAGACAAGTCGATGCGGAGGCGATTTCTATTCTTACTTTTAATAAAATTCATTGTCGAAAAGAAAATTCGCAAACGTAGGTTGATCTAAACATTTACCCCAGTCAAAATAGACCCGATTTTGACGAATGGCTAAAAAAAATATGAAAGTTTAAAAATTTGGTGGAGATGTTTATTTAGGCATGCTAATGAACATACTAAAAGTCCCCACCGATCAGACTTGAGCTTTCGCCGCTATCTTGGAAAATGTGTACACTTTTTTGGTTTTTTGGAAATAACTTTAAAAATATTGGTTTTATAAAAAATAATTAAATGCTAAAATTAAAGAGCATTAAATTATGAACAAATATCATTCATAACATTTTTTATATGTCTAACAGGAACAAAGATAATTGACTTTGAAAAGAGCGCACTATCACACCTGGGACGCGCAAGCGCGGTTCCCCATCGCGGTGTGGGGAAATACCCGCGCATGTGCATACCATAATTAGCCAAATTAGTTTTACACTAAATGGGAACGTTTTTGTATTTTTTCAAATAACTAGGTTAATATTAATTTTACTTAAAAAAAGTTTATTTCAAAAATTAAAAAAACATTAAATTATGTGCAAAAACGATTTTATACATTTTTGTCGTAAACCTAACAGGAACGAATATATTGACTATAAAATGCGCGTTGATAATGGAGGTAGCTTCTACAAAAAACAATGCACAAAAAACATATATTTTTTTATAAGTCTAACACGAACAAAGATAATCGACTTTGGAAAGAGCGCACTATCACACCAGGGACGCGCATGCGTGGGTGCCCATCGCGATGGCTGGAAGACACGCGCATGTGCATACCGTAAGGCGCCAAATCGGTCTTACCCTAATATTTTCCTAGTTAATAGTTAGTCACCGTTCCGTGTGCGTCTTTGAACAATGGCTGATACGGAACTATGTTTTATATGTAAAAAATTAATGTCAAATGATGATTTCGTGAATGCAGGAGAAAAGGGGATCGACGCTTTAAAGAGAGAGCTAGTGTCCAAAGAAAAGACAATAAGCATGAACAGTTGGAATATTTAAAATCTGTTTCGGTTCATTCGTTGTGTCGGAGAAATTACACCAGACCAGGAAGTATAAAAGTTGATTTAAAAAGAAATGCAGAAATCGCGTCAACATCCCAAGTGAAGAGTGCGCGGTAAGTTTACGATCTTTTTTACTTTAGTTCGATTTTCGAACAAAATGTTTCTTTTGTACGGCAGTGATAGACGAAGAATTCAAAGCAAGACAAAAGAAAAAACCAACTGACAAGTGAAGAACTATATACGAAGTTAGGAGTCTCGAAATTAAAAACAAAGTTCTTGAAGCTACAGAAAATAGACATGACCAGTAGGGAGAGGAAGTTCAGTGTGGTATAATAAACGTTGCTGATTTAGTTGCAGCTGATGCGATTTATCACCAAGATTGCTTCATGACTTTTTTTTTCTACACACTGCACCAATCAGAAAGAGAGGGCGGCCTTAGTCGGATTACGTGTCAGCAGCTGTAGACGAAATATCCTTCTTCCTTGATAATAATGACGACTGTCAATTATCACTACCCGAACTCAAATCTCAAATTACAGGGCTAGTTCCAGACGACATCACTTTGAGAAATAAGTTGAAACAAAAATTCGGGGATGGCATTATTTTTGCTTCAAACTCCAAAAAAGTTACTGTCATATGTTTACGTAATACTGGAATGAAAGTCTTATCAGACTCTTGGTACGACAAAAGGATACGAAATGATCGTGAGGAGCGTCTACGAATAGTACAAACTGCTGCAGCCATAATAAAAGAAGATATCCAGACACCAGTTTATGACACTCATTGCTACCCTCCAAGTGATAACTTTTTCAGAGATGTGAACAAGGGCATTCCAGAAAGCCTAAAATCTTTTTTGGAGCACTTGATTATTAAAAAAAAGACTGCTAAGGCGGAAAAAAAAGTCACTTCAATAGCTCACGTCATTATATCAGCGCTAAGGTCACGATCATTTATGTCTCCTCTGCTCAATGGTCTTGCTTTATTTTGTACAAAAAGTTCTGTTCCAAGAATTTAATAACAATGCTCTCGAATTTGGGATTTTATTCTTCTTACTATGAAGCTCAAACACTTGAGATGTCAGCCATAAATCATTCGCAATCCCAAATGCGTGAGGGATCATTCTGCCAATTCGTATTTGACAATGCAAATTTCAATGTGTCGACAATCGATGGCCTGAATACGTTTCATAGCATGGGGGGCATTACTTGTTTTACTCCAGCGTCAGCAGTGGAACCCGGGACGAAGATAAAAAAATTAACCGAACTTACATCCGCATCGACCGTAGGCAAAATGGGAATCATTCCTCTGGAAACTTTTGAAAATTTTCGAGGGCCTGGGTTAAAAACAATTACTATCGAAGATTTGAATGTCTTAAATCCTTTAGCAGAAGATTTACCACTGCCTAAGCCATCTGATATCTCCTGGATGTGTGCTAAGTGGTTAGGTCTTCCACAGATACCTGAATGGAAAGGATTTTTCCATTGTATAACCAGAAACCAGCCTTGTGAAAAGACCAAAGTAATAACCCTTCCTTTTGTTAATTCATCACCAAGCAAGTATGACACCATATTCACTGTGCTGAAATATGCTGCCCAGCAGTGTGTTAAAATGCACCAAAAGTCTTGCATACTCACGTTTGACCAACCACTGTATATTAAAGCTCTAGAGATAGTCGCAGCAACATCCAATCCATTATTATCAAGTTGTATTGTGAGGCTTGGTGGATTCCATCTTTTAATGTCATTCTTAGGCAGCATTGGGTACATAATGGCTGGAAGTGGGTTAAAAGAAATACTCACTTTGATTTATGCACCTACGTCAGTAGAAAAAATGTTGCCTGGCCATGCATACGCTAGGGCCGACCGAGCTCATTTATTGACCCAAACAGCCTTAGCAAAAATAATTTTTGACGGCATGGACATATCGGATTTGGAATGTAAAAATCTCCGTGAGTTGTTTCGAGATTTTGCTACTGAACCACCATCGCAAGAAACATTAAACGCACACACTCAAATACGAGTGATCGAAATTAAAATGAGGAAGACCTTGGAGCACCTGAAAAAGAATGGCCCAACTGCCTGTGGGGCTGGAAGCGTCAAGAGAAAATTCTTGTGCCCATCACAACTATGGATGCAGTAGCTCTCGATTCAGTTTTAAACATGGTGTTTTGCAACTGTAAGACTGACTGTGGAGTAAGATGCGGATGTCGGAAAGCAGGCATCAACTGCACAACGGCATGCAATAATTGCAATGGGGTATGTCAGAATGACATCAGCCCTGTTGATGATGACGATCGAATGAAAGAAGTTGATGAATGGGCCGATGCTAGCGGATCCATAGACGATCTATACATGCCTGACGAATGGGAGAATCTCGTACCGAAAAAAGCACGTAAATCCTGAAGTAGGTAAGCTTGAATAATTATTCGCAATGGAAATCTGATAGTGAATACCCCCAAGTTTACTACATTCATGTATAAAATTAATAATGATTAATTATCTACATAGCTAAAAACATTAAAGTCTATTTTCTTGTGTTTAAAGAATGCCGAAATGTGGGAGAGGTTAGAAATTCAAAGAAGAGCGCCTGTAACGAGACTTTGAAGCTACCTCCATTATCAACTCGCATTTTATAGTCAATACCTACGTTCCTGTTAGGTTTACGATAAAAATGTATAAAATCGTTTTTGTACATAATTTAATGTTTTTAATTTTTGAAATAAACTTTTTTTACGTAAAGTTAATATTTCCCTAGTTATTTGAAAGTAAAGTTAGCAGAAAAGTAAAGTGAAAATAAAGTTCCCTAGTTATTTGAAGTATGTAAAAATATAAATAAGAAAACCAGTCATCACGAAGTTTCAATCTCACTGTACGTGCGCGCCTGCACGTGGTATTTTGTGGAAGAGCCACACTCAAGGGGCCAAAGAACCACATGTGGCTCGAGAGCCACGGTTTGCCGACCACTGGGGTAGGGGAATCCATCCGTACTTGTCTCTTCTACTACCCATGTCGTTGGCCCTGTGTAAACGTCCGAACTGTTTCAAATGAGGTTGAGAGTTAGTTTTTCCTTATAGTTTTCATTGGCTCGTAACAACAGAACAACCAACTTTCCAGTAAGACTCTTTTCACGTGATTAATTGGACAATTTGTGTGCGTAACTGTATTCAAACTCTCCTACACGTAAATAACTGGAAATCCAGCGTGAAAAATTGTGTTCTGTATATTTTTCCATGTTAATTTGATGGAAACAAAATAAAAAAGATAGTACAATGGGGGGGATATCTAGAAGATTTTAAACTGAGACTCGGGTTCATTTCTGAGTAAGTTCATCAAAGAACATAGAAATGAACCTGAAGGAACTTCGATATTTTAAAATACAAGGTGCGCCCATAAAGTAACCGGACAAATTAAAAGATCAAACGATAAAATTAAAAAGTGAAAGAATAATCACCTGGCTAGATAGAAGGACATCTCAACTCTTGTTAAAGCCAGTTTAAACTGGTTTTGAAGTTTGCATATCAAAACGCCGTAGTAATTTTCATTTACTGAGAAGGCATTGTACAAAAAAATTTGCTTCCGGATGGAACAAGTTGCAACATTGAATTTTGTTACAAATTAGGTTAATCTGCGACCGAAACTTTAGAGATGATTCGAACAGTATATAGTGATGCATCGTTATCAAGAACACAAGTGTATGAGTGGTACAAACGCTTTAAATGTTGGCTAGAAAGCATTGAAGATGAACCAAAGACAGGGCGCCCTTCAACTTCAAAGAATGAGGAAAATGTGGTGAAAATTCGCTCTTTGGTAAAAGCTGATGGACGTGTAACAACTCTGCAACTTTCAGACATGCTTGGGATAAGCAAAGAAAGCTGTACATTAATTTTAATTGAAAATCTGAAAATGAAAAAAGTTTGTGCTCGATTTTTGCTTCGGATTTTGACAGAACAGCAAAAAGAAGACATAAAAGCTTGCTGTGAAGATTTGCTGACTACTGCTCAACAGGACAACAATTTCTTAAAGTGCGTTATAGCAGGAGATAAGATCTAATGTTTACAATACGACCCAGAAACAAAAAGACAAAGTGGAAAGGACCGTCTTCTCCCATACAAAAAAAAAAGCACGGATGTCAAAATCAAAGACTAAGGTGATGCTGATCGCATTTTTTGATTATAAAGGACTTATTCACCACGAATTTGTTCCTGCAAATCCAACAATTAATCAGTATTTTTACAAGGACAGGCTAAGGCGAGTTAGGAAGGAACTGTTTGAATCAGGGCAGTGGTTTCTTTTACACGATAATGCTAGGCCCCATACAGCAATTTCTGTACAACAATATCTTGCTAAGCATTCAATTATAGTGATAAATCACCCACCATATTCTCCCTACTTATTGCCAGCTGATTTTTTCCTTTTTCCGGAGCTTAAGATGGCCATGAAGGGGCAGATATTCGAAAACGTCTCGGATATTAAATCAAATGTTACGCGTATTTTGCGGACGGTTAGTTCCAACGCCTCTAAACAGTGTTTCGATGACTTGAAGAGGCGTTGGAAAAATTGTATAGACTCCTTTGGGGATTATTTTGAGGGAGATAAATTTATTTGAAGGTGAGTCATATTTTTCTTATTTATAAAAAAATGTTCGGTTAGTTTATGGGCGCACCATGTATTTTCCAGGGGGAAAGGGTTCCATAATCCCCTTAAACAAGATCAAACGTAACGTGACTCCAAGTTGCTTAATGTGAGTTCTTATTTCTGGAATCGGGAATGAATAAAAGAAATCCCAAGTTATATAACATTGAAGTACATGAAGTTTCAACTATAAACATGAATATAAAAATACGTTTCTGAACAAAAACAAACCAAATTCGGAGGACACTTCGCAAATCGCGAATTACAGTTGTTTAGGTATAGCTTTAGTCAAATAAAAAGAATGTTAAATAGCTTCTTAAGAGTGATACTGGGACATTCCTGCCAGAGTGAATATACCTTATCAGTAGTAAGGCCGTCTGCACACGGAGCAACTCAAAAGAAAGTGATAACTGACTCCAATCACAAACCAGTTCGTGATGAGTCGTAACCTATGCAATTGAATGGAGCCACGCACACGGCGCAAATGGTTACAAACCCGTCGACGGGTTTGTAACCAGTTGCTCCATTCAATTACATAGGTTACGACTCATCCGACGGGTTTGTAACCAGTTGCGCCGTGTGCGTGGCTCCATTCAATTACATAGGTTACACCTCAACACGGACTGGTTTGTGATTGGAGTCAGTTATCAGTTTCTTTTGAGTTGCTCCGTGTGAAGACGGCCTAAATTTTACTTTTTATATAGTTGAAAACAAGCATCCAATTATTTTTATGTTTCATGAAATGTTTGGCCCCGAAGTGTGGCTTAGATGTAGATAATCCGACTCCAGTATATAAAAACTCCATAATCTATATATATAAAACAGTTCCGTGACTGACTGACTGACAGATAACGCACAGACCAAACCGCTGGGCCTAAAGGGTTGAAATTTTGCATGGTGATTCTTTTTATATGTAGGGGTGCGCTAAGAGAGATTTTTGAAAAATTCTTCTTAGATTTTTTAAAATTAAATTTTTAAGCTGTTTCTAATATTCTTTAAAGTTTGCATTTAAAATAATAACCTGAGGGTTATAAAATTTACATCAGGAGAAAGATCATAAAAATTCCTTTAAAATGAAATCGTTTTTGAATCTTTATCTCCATTTTCTGATTTTTGGTGAATTTTTAAAGATTAATTTTTAGAATTTAATTTATTAAATGCTGATAACGATATTTCTTTTCTTTTTGTGATACTTTAAATTAATTTTGCGTCACGTGCATAACAACGAAATAAATTGACAAACAAATATTGAAATACGGTAAAAGATAAAATTTAACCCCTAGACTAATTGAGATGGAAGTTTTTAAAGAATTTAATTCAAATTAGTATGTTTTAGGGATTTTAAACATACAAATTAATTGCATACATTGACCGTTGTATTTAATTTGAATATTTTCTTCTACATTATTTTGTCTATAAAAATATCCGTTACGATTAATATATATATATATATATATATATATATATATATACATTTTTTGGCATTAATTGCATACATTGACCGTTGTATTTATTATTATATATATATATATATATATATATATATATATATATATATATATATATATATATATATATATATATATATTGGCATTAATTGCATACATTGTCTGTTGTATTTAATTAGAATGTACTCCGTAGCGAAGCACGGGTATTCAGCTAGTTATTCTTACAAACCAAAAAAGGTAATACAACAACATTAGCCCAAGAATTCGATGAAAAAGAACGAAGAAGAACAAGTTGAGCAAACCACTCAATAGAGTAAAATTAGTTTATTGCGCACGATATTTATATATAATTTTAGAGTCCTTGTGCGCAGTCAGTGCACGGAGTGACGTAATTCTGCAGGCTGGAAATTTGCATTTGACGTAGTACTGTAGACAAGAATTTGCACATGTGTGTGTTGCCACTTCATTCCCCCAGGGCATCTTAGAGGTCAACGGAACACGGTGGATACTCGGAACCTATTTATTGCAATATTTCTAGATTTATTGCAATATTTCTAGAGTCCTTACGCGCAGTCAGTACACGGGGCGACGTAATTATGCAGGCTGGAAATTTGTATGATGTGACGTAGTTCTGCAGGCGAGAATTTGCGTATGTGTGATGCCACAAATGCATCTTAGTAGTGAACATGCATCCGGCAATTTATTCAACTGACTCCTGGCCCACAGAAGCTAACAAAATTTTTGATATGTCCATCAGTTCAGGAAGGGGTAACACCCTTACCCTGAAACATTATAAAATGGCTTCAATATCGACAAATTAAGGGATGAGAAGCGCCCGAAAAAGTTTACGCTCTGCTACTCTAGCCATGTTTACTGTCTGCTTCCGTAGGCACCATTCGCATTTTTAAGTCGAAACTGCCTCTTTGTTTTATGATTTCAATTTTTTTAATATTTAATTTTTGCCATGACGAATACAAAGTCTTAAAAAGACACCATTTGACGTCAGAGTTCACGATAATGGGATGAAACATCTGTGATATGCCAACAGGAAGCAGTTCATCTTCCGTAAATCAAAAGGCGGAACACATTTACAACAGTTGAAGTATCGCCATGTAAACGCAGTCCTGTCGACGTCACTTAATTGAATCTAAGCATCGATGAATGTTTGCCTATAAATAACTATTTTGACCAAATTAAGCGAATGACTGTCAAATGCAAAAACAGAACCTAAAATATAAAAAACTATAATCAACCGGGCTCGAGATTTTAAATATACACCAGGGTATCTTTGATTAAATTCATTATTTCTTTTCTCTGTTAAACGTCGCCAAGACGTTTAACAGAGAAATATAACGAGTAAATAACGAGCACTGTTATAGTACTCGTTATTTTTTTCATTCTCTTTTAAACGTCGCCAAGACATTGCTATATTACTCATCATTTTTTTCATTTTCTGTTAAACGTCGCCAAGACATTGTTATAGTACTCGTTATTTTTTTCATTTTCTGTTAAAAGTCGCCAACACATTGCTATAGTACTCGTTATTTGTTTCATTCTCTGTTAAACGTCGCTAACACATTGTTATATTACTCGTTATTTTTTTCGTTCTCTGGTAAACGTCGCCAAGACATTGCTGTATCACTCGTTATTTTTTTCATTTTCTGTTAAAAGTCGCCAACACATTGCTATAGTACTCGTTATTTGTTTCATTCTCTGTTAAACGTCGCCAACACATTGCTATATTACTCGTTATTTTTTTTCGTTCTCTGTTAAACGTCGCCAAGACATTGTTATAGTACTCGTTATTTTTTTCGTTCTCTGTTAAACTTCGCCAAGACATTGCTGTATCACTCGTCATTGTTTTTCATTTTCTGTTAAACGTTGCCAAGACATTGCAATATTACTTCATTCGAAATTTTGGCGGACTTGAAAAAGGAAAAAGTTGGAACGAGCTACATAGCAGCAATATAAATCTTTTACTTCTAAGTAATTACTACCGCATGTCTTTAAAAGAAAAGATTTCATTTCGTTTACCTTTGGTCTAAATTACATTTCCTTTGTACGTTATTCATAGTCATACGTTTTCTTCCCCTACCACTAACAATGACCTAAATATGTTGCTTCACTTATAATAAAGTACATTTAGCGAAATAGTAAGAAGTTTAGGACTTAGGTTTCGACTTTTTTTAACAGACTCCTCAACAATGCGTGGCCGGGGATACACCCGGGGCAAAGAAATTGCATTTCCGTGGAATTACGGTATAGTTTAAGCTGGGCATGAAAAATTTAACCCTTTATTCCAAAAAATGCAAAACCAGTTTCACATGGCCCTTGAAATCCTTAGAGGTCCTTAATTTTTTAACGTAGGATTACGTTCCTCCATAACGGTCTTCCGGAAAGCAAAATTTCAGATGCTAAAACCGTCCGTCCATACCTCGCGAGTTATAATTTTGGCAGCGCGCCAAATCCAGTCTGTATCGCTTGGACAATCAGTAAAAAGTTAAACAGAAAAGTCCCAAAATGCGTCAAAATGTTGGCTGGCACACACACATTCTATATATATATATATATATACATACATAGAAAAGAGTAAGCAAGGATAAGTGATCCTACGTTAATAACCCGCGGTAGTTTCGTTAGAAGAGACTACCTGAAATTTTTTTAGGTACTTGTAAGTCCTAAGTTGTGCCAAAAATTGATAGGTAGAACGGAATTTCCAAGAGCTGACAGTGCCAAGTATATATGTAGAAATAAAATGCCCCCCCCCCAACTTCCCCAGGCAAAGGTGTATAGGAGAAGCCATTAAATATTGAAGTGATGGTGCATAATTTGCGCGAGATTTTGTTCTATTAATTATATATATATATACATATATATATATATATATATATATACATACATACATACAGGGAACCCTCCTATAACACGGTAGATAGGTTCCTAGAAAATGCCGTTTTCTGTGAAACCGTGTTATATGAGACCCAGAGACAGTTAAAAAAAAGGGGGTTACGTTCTGAAAACATTAAAAACAAACTTTTAAAAAAAAATTCCATATAAGCAACTTAATTTTTGTTAAAAATATAAATGTATGTATAAAACAAAACGAAAAGAAACAAAAAAATATTATTTTCATTTAATGCGACATTAATTTAATAAATTTCTTCCTCATCACTACTCAGTACAATCAAACGAGAACGTTTTTTCGATTGAACGATATCACCTTCACTTTCAGAACCTTTTTCTTCATTTAGATTTTTTGCACATTGAATCCTCTTTAAAAAATCTGTAATTTTGGTTTATTTGCTGGTTCTTACAAGGTCATTGTAGATTTATGGTATGAAGATAGACAATTTTGCTCCCTTTTGAATTCTCGGCTTCTTTCAGCAGAAGGGTCTGCATTCAGGAAAAATGATTCAAGATTTTCAGCTAAGCTTAGGCCTTCTAATTTTATAGAGTTATAAATGAATAAATTATAATTTGTTTATACATTTTCATGTAAAGCCACTATAGTTCATTATTCCTTCCCGTCATTATTTTAAGATAATTTAGTTTTTAAATGTGTTAAACAAAAATCATGTTATCTAGTGCTATAGAAGTACAGTGTTGTACAAAGGTTTTCGCAATTTTTTTTATCGTGTTAGAGCGAAGCCGTGTTACAGGTTGCAGTGTTATACGAGGGTTCCCGCAATTTATCTCATCGTGTTAGAGCGAAACCGTGTTGTAAGATGCCGTGCTGTAGGAGGACTACCTGTATACATATATATATAAACATATGTTACCGTGAAAGACCGAAATTAGAGAGTGTCGACATTCTCTGGTGAATGTCAACACATACCAAATACGTCGGTGAAAGACCGAATATTTGGTTATATTCTTATACATTCGGACCATCACCGGCGTATGTCGACAAGCACATATATGCTTTGGTGGAGATCAAAACGAGAAGCCGAGAAGACAGATAGTGCATTTAAATTTATGTAAACAATGTTAAATGAATTATAGTGCACCTAAAAATGGTATTGGTGGGTAACCAATGGTCAGTTCGGAGTTAAACTCAAGATGTCAAGTCGATCTGATAGACCTGCAGTCCCACAGGGATGACGAATGTAAGTTCATAATGGTGTATCAAGATCATTTAACGAAGTTTGTCCAGCTACGACCTTTGAAAACTAAGACAGCTGAAGAAGTAGCGTATCACCTTCTTCAAATATTCTTAGTATTTGGTTCCCCAGCTATATTGCATTCAGATAATGGTAGGGAATTCAGTAATCAAGTCATATCCGAACGATTCGCTATGTGGAAAGATGTTAAGATAGTTCATGGAAAGCCTCGTCATAGTCAAACACAAGTCTCAGTTGAAAGGGCCAATCAAGATATACAGAATATGTTAAATGCATGGATGTACGATACCGATACAAATAAATGGTCAGATGGTTTGCCCTTTCTTCAATTTGCCAAGAAAATTACATACCACGAAGGAATACGCTTAAGACCTTATGAAGCCCTCTGTTTGGCGTTAAACCAAAACGAGCCATAGCATTGTCATCTTTGCCTGGCGAACAAATTGCAAATATTGAAACCGAAGAACAGATCGAAGAAATTGTTAATACTTTTGAAGAAAATTTGATCACAGCCATACCAAAAACCATTTTCCAAAGGAAAATATTGAAGAGGAGCTGAAACCTACCACGTCTTCATATGAAGCCCTGACTTAACAACACGAGCTTATTTCTATAAAAAGAGCGGCCGCGAAAGAGGATCTGTTACTGCAAGCAACGAAAATGCTACAAACCTCAAAAAGAAAATTTCCACCTGCCCAAATTGGTGATACCGTACGAATATGAAAACTATTGTTAACAATTTCCCCGATGTTGACCGTGGTCGTACAGTTGCCCGAAATGTGTTGGCGGCTGTTGTTGGAATAGAAGACTCCGATTTTTATAAATTAGCAAACAAAAATGGTACCATCAAGAGGTCTGTACCCGTAATCAGTTCGTAATTTGTAAAGAAAAGTTACTTTATACAGATGAGAGTTCTTCTTAAGAAATGTTGCTGAGAGAAGCAGCTGAAACTAATTCGAGAAGTGGAGGGCAAGGCTATACACGCTGTCATTGCATAAAGAGTATTCCACGAGTAAATGCAGTTGTAAAAGAAAGGGATTCTTGTGCAATACAAAGTGTCATAACAGTTTAAGTTGTTGCAATAAATAAGATTGTAAAACGTCAATCACATAATTAAGTAAGTTCATTATTGGTGTTATTTTCTTTTCTCATTTAGAGTGTATTGTTCGTTTTGAGTTCAACAGTTTATTTACGTGTGCTGTTACTTAAGCTTTCTCCTATTTTGACACACATATCATAATATGTTTTAATAACAAAGCATGATTTAAAAATGTAACAAAAATATTTTTATTCAACGTTTACCGTCAGTGCATGGTGAATGTCCACATTTGCCGGTGTAAGTGAGAAATAAGGATATTTTGCAAATATTTCGGACATACACCAAGCGACTATGTGAATGTTGACATTCACCGGAGAAAGCCGACATCCTCTCCAGATTTCGGTCTTTCACGGTAACATATATACAGTGGACGCTCGTTAATTCCAACTCGGTTAATTCGAACTAATCCAAAGGCCCCAAAAATCTTGTATTGGAGTTAATGTTAAAAATATCTCATTAATTCGAACTAAATTTTTACCACTTCGGTTAATTCGAACTAAAAATTTAACAAAAAAAATTCTTTTTCCTCGTTTAATGGAGAAAATACACACTGTATTTATTATTTTGTGTGTCAAAATTTCTTTTCTGTGTAAAGAGGCACATGCCTGCATTCCTAGACTATTGCATGTCCGCTAAACGTTAGTACTTATTGTCCTTCTTATTAGTGCTAAACGGAAAAAGCAATTTTCCTTTATTTGGATCGATTTTCTTAGAATTTCAGAAAAACTAGTCTTTACTACAGATTCTAGGGAGCTGCTTCAGTTATAACTGCAGTGCAGACAAGTTAATGTGGTCTAGTTTTTCTTGGGTTTCTAGGGTTTTGTTCTCATTGTGTGGTGTGAACGTGTAAAAATTCAGGATGTCTACACGTGGAAAGTACAAAACCCTAACTTTGGAGACAAAGGTAGAAATTTTAAAGAAAGTAGAGAATGGCGAATGTAAAACAAAGTTAGCAGCTGACTATGGAATTAAAAAAATGCCTTGTCAACTAATTTGAAAAACAAGGAGTCAATTTTAGATTCATGGGAAAAATCAAAATTTGCTAGAGGAAGGAAACGCATGGGAAATGCGTCCCAAGAAGTTCTAGAAAAAGCTCTACTGCTATGGTTCCAGGATGTTAGATCTCTAAATTTTCCGATAAATGGACCCCTATTGCTGATGAAGGCTGATGAATTGGCGAGTCGAATGGGTATTGAAGATTTTAAATGCAGTGATGGATGGCTTTCTCGATTTAAGTCAAGGCACAATATTTCTTATCAAACTGTATGTGGCCAAAGCTCTGATGTGTAAACGAAGACGTATGCACTAATTTCGGTATGAAACTATCAGGGCTTTTCTCTACTTACCTGCCGAAAGATATTTTTAATGCGGCCATAATGGACAAAACCATAATGGACTCTATTAAAACTCTGAAATCATTTATTCAGATGGAACCTTCCTCTGAAAATGAATTGAAATGTTTACTTCAAATCGAGAAGCTGGCTGAACAATGTAGGCATCATAAGCAGAACCAAACATTCATTTTACAGTCTTTCCCCAAAGTGTAATTCATATTTTTAACAAAAGTTTACTTTATACTGCATATCTTCTGCTTCATTTTATGATTAAGGTAAGTCTGTATTCCTTTTTAATATGTTTAACTTTAGATAAAATAGTATAATATATTTTCTGAAGTTGTACATACTAGGAGAGTTTCTTCTTCAGTGATACACATTTAAAGTTATATATTTTCTCTTAACATCGGATAATTCGAACTTCGGATAATTCGAACTTTTTTCTGAGAACCTTTAAGTTCGAATTAACGAGCGTCCACTGTATCAAAGTTACCGTTGACGGCTTTACATCTTGACGTGTGCCTTGCATTTTTAGACTTATGTTTTCAATTATTGGAGAGCTTAAGGTCTAATGGCCAATTGACCAGCACTTGTTATATAATATACTAGCTGAACACCCGTGCTTCGGTACGGAGTACATTCAAATTAAATACAACAGACAATGTATGCAGTTAATGCCAAATAAATATACATATATATACAGTTGGATCTCTGTTTAACGACGCTCTACTTAACAACGATCTCTATTTAAAGGCGATATTTCCCAGTCCCGGCCCCTCCGACGTTATGGGAAATATTATGTTTTCACAAATTCTGTTTAAGCGCGATCTGTACTTAAGGACGATTTTTCACGGTCCTTTGAAAATCGTTAAACAGAGAGCCAACTGTATATATATATTTATAAAAAAAATCGTAACGGATATTTTTATAGACAAAATTATGTAGAATAAAATACAGAAATTAAATCTAATAGAACGTATTAAAGAATATAATACAGTTAAAGTAGTACAGTTTGAGGAACATTTCATTTACTGTATTTCAATATTTTTTGGATAATATCCAATCATTTGCCGCATTAGAAAGAGAAAATAAAATTGTCAATTTATTTCGTTGTTATGCACGTGACGCAAAAAAAAGAAAGAAAAAAAGAAACCACGTGATCAGCATTTAATAAATTAAAAATTCACCAATCTTTAAAAATTCACCAAAAATCAGAAAATAGAAGCAAAGATTCGAAAAAGATTTCGTTTTAAAGGAATTTTTGTGATCTTTCTCATGATATAAATTTTGCAACCATCAGTTTATTATTTTAAATGCAAACTTTAAATAATGTTACAAAAACAGCTTAAAAATTTAATTCTTAAAAATAATTTAAGAATAATTTTTCAAAAATCTTTCTTAGTGTACCCCTACACTATAAGAAAAATCGCCATGCAAAATTCAACCCTTTAGGTCCAGCGGTTTGGTCTGTGCATTATCTGCCAGTCAGTAAGTTACGGAATTGTTTTATATATATAGATTATACTATAATGTTCGGTATGGTTTAATGACGGGAGAAAGAAAAAAACATTAAATTAATTCCAAATACTGAATTTTTGTTACTCCAGCGTGATTGTAAACCGTCATTGCCTATTAGAGCGTAACTTAGGAGCAAAAATTGCCCTTGAACATGCTAGAGATGCACCTGACGTTTTGTATGTAGACTATTTACATTCCCCAGAGCTCAACTGTGCTATAACCATTCAGAATTCCATCTTCGGGCCCTATTCTACAACAGGGAGGTTCAAAAATCGAAAACAGGGACATAAAAATAGGGCAAGGGTCTGTTTACAAAAAGTTCTCTTGCATTATATAAGGTATCTTTAAAGGTTGGGTCTCAGACATTTCTAGAAGATTCTGGGAGGTGGGAAAGTAGTATTTTGTACCAGACGTCGGGAGAGGGGGGAGGGGGGGGCAGTAGGTCGAAGAGGGTGGCGTTTATAGAGGGTCAAGGTCAATAGTAGTTTCAGGGTCAGGATTTGAGGGGGGCTGGGGCGAAGAGATACGGGCTGCTGCGTTCGCAACCTGAAAACTCTTATCTGTTTTGTTTGGCGGTTCTAGGAAATTTTGCAGATAAAGGGTAACAGTCAGTACTTTTGTGACGTTTCTGGAAGGAAATTGTTGAAACGAATTTAACCTTGAATTTCTTTTTGGCACCGCAACGGGAATAACTATGAGTGAAACAGAGTGATTAGACGGAAAATGACAGATAAGGTTTTTTTTTTTAGATGTTAAAACTGCCATCACGAGGTTATTAAAAAATTCTTAGTCGGTTATTTAAAAACGTCATTAAAAGCTGTTATTAAAAGGTCGTTAATATTACGGTTGTTAAAAGATCCTTAATATATTTTGAGGTCCTTGTAAGTCCTTAATTTTTCACAAAAACAAAAAAATATTAAAGGCGTTTAAAGTCCTTAACTTATGTGAACCACAAAATATCTATATATATAAAACGCGTAGGTATGCGGCACAACAATCGACGCTATTTCTACACTCCGAATGGCAACTGCTGCCACTACTAGATGTAAACATTAGCGACAATCCACAATTTGCAACCGCGTGTCAACATGGATTTACGCACTGAAATCAGGAAGGCTCGAAAGCGCGCTGCACGATCAAGTGAAAATTGGGAACAGTCTCAAGAAAGAAAGCGAAGAAATAATTCATTAAGAGAGAGACGTGAAAGAGAGAGCATAAATAATCGCGAGGTTAGGCTTAACCGTTGCCGGCATAGCAGTCACCAACCAATAATAGTTAATTTTCCACACTTTTTTCAGTACTTGCTGAATTTTTACTCCATTTTATAAGTGAACAAATTTTCCCAACAATTTATTATTTGATATGATTAAGCGTAGATATCTGAATTGTGAACAGTAATACATACAGAGAGTGATGTAATCAACACTATATTTTAAATATTTCCCCAACAATTTCTTATTTGTTGTAATGATAAAGTATGGATATCTTAATAGAGGTATGTGATTTTTAAAATCATCGACGTTGGGTTTCTCAGTCATATCTTTAACTCTGTTCTGAGGTAATGAAAATTCACATTTTTTTAATCACGATGTTCTAGAATCAGCCTTATAGAGAATACCCCTTAACAACGTATATTTATGATGACAGGTAATGGTAATATTCCTTACATATGTTACTTTCAGTTGCGTTGTTTTGCAAAAGAAAATATAAAACTAAGGCCGTCTGCACACGGAGCAACTCAAAAGAAACTGATAACTGACTCAAATCACAAACCAGTCCGTGATGAGTCGCAACCTATGTAATTGAATGGAGCCACGCACACGGCGCAACTGGTTACAAACCCGTCCGACGGGTTTGGTTTGTGATTTGAGTCAGTTATCAGTTTCTTTTGAGTTGCCCCGTGTGCAGACGGCCTTAAAGCGATCATGCTGGTCACTCAACGGCTAGTTTTAATAAAACTTTCATCGATCGAATGGGAATAGAGGCCAGACATGTATTTGGGTTTCATTTTCGTAGACTCTGTGCTGACAAATCTCACAATTTTTGAATGTAACGACAGAAGAGCAAAATAACATTTTTGAGATCTTTGCCTTAAGGTGACGTATCATATTACCTGCCAAGTTTTCATTCTCGAGTGTTAATCTTCGAGGAATTTTTCACAGCTTAGAATATTGGTTAGTTTTTAATTTAATTTTCTTGCAAAACAAGGTAGACGTGTAATAAAGAGCATACAATTAAAAAAAATTTCCCGGGGATTAAATTATTGACGCCACAAAATTGAATTGGTTTTTCTTATAAACTGAAATAAAGAGATTTTGAAAATCCTTCGTCATGTATTTAAAAATCCATTTTCGAGTGCTAAAAATGGAATTCAAATACAGTGTGCCCTCGATTAGCCGTGAGCAGATTATCTGGTTTGGGGATTATACGTTCTGAAAGAATCTGAAAACTTTAATAGATTAAATGGATATTATTTTGTATAAATACTGCATGCAAATTTCTTCCGCCATAAATGTATAAAAATAAGATTTTTAAAAATAAGTTTTCTGTTTACTGAGAAGATTTTTATTCTGGGGATAATACCCGGGGATAAAAATTAATTAAAAAAATTGCATGCTCTTTATTAAGCGTCTATCTTGATTTGAAAAAAAAATGAATTAAATTAAATTAAAAACCAGGCAATTTTCTAAGCTTTGAAAAATTTCTCGAAGATTAACACTCGAGATTGAAAACTTGCGACGTAACATGATACATCACCTTAAAGCAAAGATTTGAAAAATCTTTAAACTTTCCTCTTCTGTCTTCGTTACCAAAAATCGCCAGATTTATCAGCACAGAATCTGATAGTTCTACACTTGCACTTCTATTCTATTAAATTAATTTATGTATGCATCCTAAGTTTTTGTTGTTGTTTTACCGAATCTTCGATATATATTTTTTTTGATATCATTACAATTTTTCGTAACATGATATGACATCACTGTATTCATAATCCCAGGAATTCAAAGAAAGGTTATTTAAGTGCATTATTGCATTCTTTATTAAGGATGCAATAATGTACTTAAATAACCCTTCTGTTAAGGATGCAATAATGTTCTCAAATAACTCTTCTATTAAGGATGCGATAATGTACTTAAATAACACTTGTATTAAGGATGCAATAATGTACTTAAATGATCCTTCTACTAAGGATGCAATAATGTACTTAAAGGATCCTTCTATTAAGGGTGCAATAATGTACTTAACCCTTCTATTAAGGATGCAATAATGTACTTAAATAACCCTTCAAATAATGATGCAATAATGTACTCAAATAACTCTTCTATTAAGGATGCAATAATGTACTTAAATAACCCTTCTATTAAGGATTCAATACTGTACTTACATGATCCTTCTATTAAGGATGCAATAATGTACTTAAATGATTCTTCTATTAAGGGTGCAATAATCTACTTAACCCTTCTATTAAGGATGCAATAACGTACTCAAATAATCCTTCTATTAAGGATGCAATAATGTACTTAAATAACCTTTCTATTAAGGATGCAATAATGTACTTAAATGATCCTTCTATTAAGGATGCAATAATGTACTTAAAGGATCCTTCTATTAAGGGTGCAATAATGTACTTAACCCTTCTATTAAGAATGCAATAATGTACTTAAATAACCTTTCTTTCATTTCCTGAGATTATGAATACAGTGATCCGTATCTAGGCCGGATATGGGCACGTTAAATCCGTAGACCGGAAAGTCCATCTATGAGGTCAGAGAGGGTGGGAGATAGTTCGATCCCCCTCACACATTGCCCGTGGGAGTGCTCGGTCAAAATTGAGGTGGCAACTAGCTAAGACGGACTCCGAACCTTGTGTTGCTATATAAACCGGAGCCGCCCGAAGCCTATATGGACCTGGTCTGAAACTTCCAGCCAGAATGTATTAGAAACAACAACACGAATACAGTGATGTACTACCATGTTAGGAAAAATTCGTAGCGAAATCCAAAAAACATATAAAAGATTCGGTAAAACAACAAAAAAAAATCGTCCGTGTGAGTCGTAGTTCAACTCTAATGTACTGCTTGATCGCAACTGCGGTGCCGCAAAGATACCGGATCGCTCGTGTGCACCAAGCCTTAATCGGAAGTGCACTACATATGCGTTGCAGAGAAAAATTCCCCAAAGCCTTAACATTGACATTGAAAAACTGCGCTGTCGACTGATGCACCGCATTTACTTGCTGATAGCAGTTTCCGATCGCCGGAAATTAACCTTTTTATTTTGCGTTCGTTCCTGCAGCGGAAAGTGCAGGGATGTATGCATATTACAGATTTGCGGAAAATAAAAGAACGCTAAATTTCTCCGTTCGAGGTATATTATGTTGACGGAGTGCCAGGGTCTGAAAGGCTTTACCTCCAGTAAGTAAATTAATGCATCAATATATATGTGTTCAGCAAGTAATAAAAGAATATAAGAAATGGCCCCTCTTCAAGTAAAAATAATTTTAAAATAAAATGAGAACTTAAGGATTAAAATAAAAGAAAATTGAAAAAGAATGCAAAAAAAGTTGCTGCCGGCGATCGAACCGGGGCCGAAAAATTACTAAGCGCGCTCTACCGACTATGCCACAGTAATTTCAGGATTAAAAGGAAATATATTCGCACTGAAATTATTGGAAAGTTCTTTATCTTTCCGTGTGTTACAATTCAACAGTTAAATACTTTTTTTTTCCTACGTCGGGGCAGCGATCACATCGGCCATAAGCCCTCTGGCGGTCCAATAAAAACTAACCTTGTTATGAAAGTTGTCAGGAGGACAGTTCAAAAAAGAAAGCGCAGGACACAGCTTGTCAAATGAGTAAAATCCGCAAGAGCGCCTGAAGAACACAGGATACAGTCAGGGCTATTTACCACGCCAATACCGCACAGGTTATCCTGTAAAAAGTCATGGCCAGTTAAATGTCTAAAATTAGCATTGAAGACCGAGCGAGGAAGGTTCATGGGAAGTGTTGAACACAGCAATGAACTCCAAGCCTTACCCACCACAGCTTCAGCATAGTGATTTCGAAGGGACCTTTGTAATTTATATTTTATTACACTACAAATTTGCTGGTAGGAAGGAGTAAAATGTGGCTGCCGCAAGTTACATCCGTGTTTTTGCAAGGATGTCGGCTTTTTCGTTTCCTGGAATCACGCAGTGGCTAGGAATCCATTGAAGAACAATTTTCCAGCCTATAGAAATTGCTTGATTAAAAAGCTTCTTCCACATGGTAGAAATCACTTATTGCATGTGAAGTAATAGCCGAAATTGCAGACTGAGAATCCATAAAGAAAGCAGATTTCGTAAGTGGAGTACATAGAATTATTAAGTTTAGAATGCCTTGTTTTATGGCCTCGATTTCAGCATCGAAGTTTGGGGCATTAGAGCCCACAGGATAAAATTCCTCGAAGAATCCCTAAGGCCGTCTGCACACGGGGCAACTCAAAAGAAACTGAAAACTGACTCCAATCACAAACCAGTCCTTGATGAGTCGCAACCTATGTAATTGAATGGAGCCACGCACACGGCGCAACTGGTTACAAACCCGTCGGACGGGTTTGTAACCAGTTGCGCCGCGTGCGTTGCTCCATTCAATTACATAGGTTACGACTCATCACGGACTGGTTTGTGATTGGAGTCAGTTTTCAGTTTCTTTTGAGTTGCTCCGTGTGCAGACGGCCTTAGAGTAGAGACCAGCCCCAGTTGCACTCTCCGTTGCAGAACCATCAGTATAAATATGGAGCAATTTGTCACTTGGATATTTTGCAGCGATGATCTCGAAGGAATGGGCCCTGAGAATCTCAGGGATATCATCACATTTCTTTACAGAGGCACCAATAAATAGTGAGGCAAAGAGTAGGGACCTTTCGATCTGGAGGAGGTCCCCTTCTAAAGGGATAACAAGAACTGGAAGTCAAGTCGTAATCCACCATGAGCTCCTTAGCTCTAGACAAAAAGGTCAAGTGAGTTTTCAATCTTGAGTTAGGAGGGATATAAGTCTGCCAATGATATAAGGCCAGTCCTTTGCATTTTACAACGAGCCTCAGAAGATGTCTTTCTCTTCTTAGCCTTAACAGTAAAGGGGAGCTCTTTGCATTTTACAAGGAGCATCAGAAGTTGTCTTTCTCTTCTTAGCCTTAACAGTAAAGGGAAGCTCTTTGTATTTTACAAGGAGCTTCAGAAGTTGTCTTTCTCTTCTTAGCCCTAAGAGTCAAGGCAAGCCCTTTGCATTCTACAAGGAGCTTCAGAAGTTGTCTTTCTCTTCTTAGCCCTAAGAGTCAAGGCAAGCCCTTTGCATTTTACAAGGAGACTCAGAAGTTGTCTCTTCTTAGCTGTTAACAGTAAAATACTGTTGTGAAATTGCATAACTTACAGATAGGAGAAAAGCGCCCATTATAACAGTGATTCCCAACCGGGGACTTTAGGGTGCCTTGAAATCGGCCAGGGGGGCCGCGAGATCTTTTGGGGGATAAACAAAAAATATTAGTAGGGCCCACTTAAAATAAATATTAAGTTGAATTAATGACTCACGCCCAACAGACTGTGACGCAAATCTATGCGCTCGTTCCTTAGGATGAATCCATGGCCACATCCAAAACTGTTAGGCTGGTATTAAACATTTGTGGTCTAAGCACCAACTAGAAGTCTCACAGTAAAACCCTCTTTTTATTTACAGTCGAACCCCGTTATATCGAACTTCAAGGGACCAAAGGTTTTGTTCGCTTTATCCGGTGGTTCGCTGTATCCGAACCGTTAAGAAAAATGCTAGCGTTCACAAAATGTATAACTCATTAGTTGCAACGTGTATTCAATAATGATGTATGAAAAAATGATAAAATCTATTAAGAATGATAATTAATGAATTAAATCGACTAAAATCGATAACATTAAACTGACACAATACTAATTAAATTACGTACACTAGGAAAACGACGGGACCAAAATTTTCATTCGTTATATCCGTGAGTTCGTTATACACCGGGTTCGCTATAACGGGGTTCGACTGTATTTCCCTTGTAGTCTTTTAGTGTTATACTATACTGAATCCCATGACTAATTTATATATGATTGACGTTGATATCTTTTATTGGTTATGTTATGTTTTACTTTTATTCTTATTTTATGAAAAATTAATTAATCATGCATTTTGTAATCAAGTAAAGCAAATTACAGTAGAACCCACTTAATACGAGCACGATCAATATGAGATCAGGGATAAAACCCACAAATTGCTTTGAAATATTGGTTTCTAATGTGTAATAATGCAAAATTTCACGCTTTATACGAGGACCTTCACGGATATTACGAGAGTTGGAAAAATCTATCGAGGCCACATTTCGCCACTTTTCCTTTATCTCTCAAAGAAATGAAAAGTTGTTTCAAGCAAAAGTTTCAACACATTTGATGAATGTGAAAATTTAGATGATTATGTTAACGTCGACAGTGAAGTGTTTACTTCAGGTGTGTATTAACAGATGAAGACATTTTTCCAAGATGTGACGAGGTCTAACTGCCGCTGAAGTGAAAGTGCAAGTGAAGATGAAGATGTCAGTCAAGAGGCATTTGCACCAAATGTGAGTTACAGTGAAGCGCAGGATGCTCTTCTTCGTTTGACTATATTTTTTTGAAAAAATCTTTGAAGATCAAAAAAATTTAAACGCACTGATTACTATGAGGCGAAGTTTAAGGGATTTTAAAATGAAAGCCGCTACACAGACTAAACTTACTGAATATTTAAAAAAAATATTAATATTGCTTGTATTTGTACATAAACAATTTTGCTCTTTAAAATTAAAATAAAACTATTTAAATGTTTTAAACATATGAGTTAATGATTCATCTTTGGGGGTATTCCAAATTTTGTTTAAAAACAACAGAAGATACAATTACAGTGAAGTATATGTCAGCCATTCTAATTATTTAACTTTAATATGTAGAAAATTGTTCATATTTTTAATCATTTTTTAACATCGATTATTTGATCCCAAATTATTTTTTTTCACGGTTTATACGAGGAATGGTTAAAACGAGTATTTTCAGTGATCTTAAGCATCTCGTATTAACCGAGTTCCACTGTATAAGGAAACTGTAAATGTCGGGTGTATAACAGACAAAACATATGCTTATTTTTACGGAAAAAATGCAAAAAAATTGGACTTTTTGACACCGTCAAATTTCTAAAATAGGAAATTTAAGGTCCTTAAAAATTATTTAATTTTTGTATTAGTAAAAGAGAGGGAACCGAGTAAGAGAAAAAAGACAAAGCAAATTATGTCAAATGAGTAACCGACGAAACAGATGTTTATTTTTAAAAAAAAGTAAAGAAATTGGACTTTTTGACAGGTCCAATATCTAACAAAGGAAATTTAAGGTTCGAAAAATCATTTAGTTTTTGGATTAGTAAAAGAGAGGGAACCGCGTAAGAGAAAAAGACAAAGCAAATTATGTCAAATGAGTAACCGACGAAACAGATGGTTATTTTTTTAAAAAAGTAAAGAAATTGGACTTTTTGACAGGTCAAATATCTAACAAAGGAAATTTAAGGTTCGAAAAATCATTTAATTTTTGGATTGGTAAAAGATAGGGAACCGAGTAAGAGAAAAAGACAAAACAAATTATGCCAAATGAATAACCGGCGAAACAGATGCTTTTTTTTTAAAGTAAAGAAAATGGACTTTTTGATAGGTCAAATTTCTAAAAAAGGAAGTTTAAGGTTCTAAAAATCATTTAATTTTTGGATTAGTAAAAGAGAGGGAACATTGTAAGAAAAGACTGGATGGAAAGTATCAAGAGGTCGTAGTGTTATAAATCATCCTTAAGCTCTTTGATAAACGTATCACTTGCTCTTGTTAAGTAAACAAAAGCAAGAATCTTGAAAACGAATTTTTATTTATTTTGATACACTTTGAAATTTTATTTTGCATATTTTGCGAAAGGAGTATTAAAAACTAATAAAATCACAAATCGCAAGTGATGAAAAACAACGTACAATTGCCATGTTTGGCACGTTTCCTATCCACTTACAGTATTTATTTAACAGTAAAGTTACTAAAATTCATGAAGTACAGTTTTCTTACAGCGCTGTATTTTACAAGAATGAATAATATTCGTGCGTCAGTGGGATTGAAGACTGAAAGAAAAAGAATATTAATGAGTTTAAATTCATGGTCATTTAACGATTTAATTTATGGCTTTCATCATAATTGGCCCGACAGCCCCACGTGGGCGCTGGCCCTCTCTAGATGTTTTCCCCTAACTACCCTCTCACCAGCCTTGGATTAGGGATGCGACATCGATAACAAAACATCGATGTTTTAAAAAATCGATATTCAATATTAAAACATCGATGCTAATAAAACATCGCCCCCAAACCATCGATGTATTCAAACATCGATGTTTTAGAGAATCCAATTTTTAAAACTGATTTAGTAACCTCTAACATTACTGTCACTTCGGTTAGTCGGGGGGGGGGGGGGAAGGGGCATTTAATTTTACTCTCTGATTAGTCTGACAAAAAACTTGGTTGCTTTTGCCTTGGGCTACATTGATGACTCAAATTCTCGTTGTAAATATCGCCATGTTTTGCCTTCAAATGTCCAGATAAATTCGTGGTATTGCCAGAAGTTTTGAGGGACTTAAGGCAAATACTGCATTTCGCCAATTTGTCTGAGGTTTTGTAAATATATTTCGAAACGGTACTTTTGGGAGGCATCATACTAATAATATTTACGTCAGCTTATATAAAACTAGAACAAAACAAAAACTTAAATGGTCGCTCTCGTGTATATACTATTTATAAAATAAAACCCGATGGAAGTTTCTGGAGTGTCAGGAACATTCCAAGCGCTCTGATTGGTTCATTGGTTGTTGATTGCCCTTTGTCTGTTTGCTAAGGAATCGTTCCCCCTTTTGTATTCGCCCTTTACAGATTTCAGACTTAAATTTACTGAGTGTGAAAATTATGCTACGTGGTAATTTTTTTTATTATGGTACTTTTTCATTAAAAAAAATCGAGACAACGTAAAACATCGAGCACAAAACATCGATGTTAAAAAAACATCGGCTTCAATAAATCGATGTTTAGAGCATCGATGCTTTTATCAAAACATCGATGTCGCATCCTTACCTTGGATCTCCAGTTCTTAACCCATCAGCAGGCGCGCCCGTGTACAAAGTGCAACATTTTCGTAATTTTGAATAGTTTGTTTTTACAAGTAAGGTTTAAATGTTCTAAGCAGTTTCTACTTATTGCTACACTCTTTCTAATGCAGGTCTGATTTTCTGACCCTTGTATTCCTTTCCATTCATTGTTAGTCGCGCTTTAATCGTGGTAATCCAGTGATTATACTGGATTGCAATAAGACAAAGTTATGAGTTGATGTAGTCGATCAAATATGCAGCTATTACGCGGTATTCAGCATATCATGAAGATGGACAATCTCGTTGTTGTTTTTTTAAGTTTTTGATCCTTATAGGAATCGATTCGCAATTTATCCTTATATGCATTAAACCAGACAGTTTTGAAATAAGGCGATTGTATCTGCATTCTTTCGCCTTTAATTATAACTATATCTCAGTAATATCTACATTTTATATCTTTCATAAAACGCAGAATTAGTATTTTCAATTTGAAAAAAAAAGTTTAACACAAAAGGAATAATCAAGGTTGAAAGAGACGTTGCATTTTGTGCCACGAGCGCCTGCTGGTGTTCCAAATATTGGCACGCCCGCTGAAGGGTTAAGTGAACGGTGTGTGGGACAAAGGTAGCCTATCGGTAGCGCGTCGGTTTGCGGTATTTGGATCGAATCCCGACAAGCACCGTTCAATACCTCCGTGTCTAGGCCGGATATGGGCACATTAAATCCGGAGACCGGATAGCTCCTATGAGGTCAGTGGGTGGGAAGGTACGATCCCACCCAGGTGTCGCCTCTGGGGGTGCTCGGTCAAAATTGTGATGGCACCAAGTCGGACTCCGACCCTTGTGGTGCTATTATAAAACCGGAACCTCACCCCTCAGGCCGAAGCCTATACGGATCTGGTCTGGAACTTCAAGCCAAGGGTCATTAGGAACAACAACAACAACAACAAGAAGTGAAAGATGTACATTGATTTAGGCTCGGTGCCCACGAGCGATCCGGTGTCGTTGCGGCACCGCAGTTGCGATCAGGCAGTATATAGTGTTGAACTAACCGACTCACACGGAAAAAAAGTTTATTACAAAAAAGTGAAAAAAAAAGTTTATTACAAAAGATTTTTGAAAAAAAAAAGTTTATTACAAAAGGAATAATCAAGGTTGAAAGAGACGTTGCATTTTGTGCCATGCGCGCCTGCTGGTGTTTCAAAATTTGGCGCGCCCGCTGAAGGGTTAACCTTCATGGCACTAAAGTCCGAATCCAGGCAGTCCCTTCATCTCTTTTTTGGTCTTCCTCTCTGTCTTTCCCAGAAGGGGGCTGCAGTAAAAGCTTTCAATGGTGCTCTCTCTGAATCCATTCTCAAAAGATGACCCGCCCATCTCATCCTGTTCCATTTCACAAATTTCCCCATTTCTTCATTTTCAAACAGTTTGTATTTTTCAAAATTGTGTCTCCTTCGCCAAATACCATTATCAAATACACCACCAAAGATAGCCCTCAAAACTCTCCTTTCAAAAATTACCAGAGCCTCTTCTCTTTCCTTGTTGTCAATAATTTTTGGCTTTACAACGGATAAATTCTTATATTTTCAAACTCTATAAAGAATACGTTGTACAGTTAAACTTCTATGGCGGCCAGTCATGGTTCTCAAAAAAAAAATTTTAAAATTTAAAGAAAAAATAAAATGAAATAAATAAAAAATAAAATTAAATTAATTGGCCATTTCGTGGGGTAGCTGTCGAATAGGAGGCCTGCTAGAGAAATTTCACTGTGTTTTTTTAAAAGGAATTTCCGGTAAAAAGAAATGCAATCCTTTCTACTTTATATTTGATTGTTCCACTTATGAAACTATTCACATTTATGAAGATTCATTTACAGTAATACCCCGACTAACGTTACCCCAACTTACGGATTTACAGGGTTTTTGATTTTATCCTTTTTCACCTTTTTTAAATCTTGGAATGAAATTTCCCCCAAAAAACCTTAATTGGTGATCGGGAAGAAACTTTGTCCGATTTTTTTTTTTAAACGAGACGGAAACAACGCCTGAAACTGATCATATTGCTCACTTTGTGATAGAAGTTGTCGATCTTGCCAGGCAATTAGATAGGGAAGTCGGTAGAGACGATATCAACGAGCTGTTGGATTCTCATCTTGAGGAACTGGCAGTCGATGATCTCATAGAGATGCGAGACCAAAACATCACTGAAGAATCCGACGCTTCAGACCCAATGATTCGGTTCTAAATTACGGGACTGGCTTCTAGGGGGTAATACTGGCCACCTATACGGAGCCCCCTTAAATGAATGGCCAGCAGTCTCGCCCTTTACTGAGAACAAATGGCGTCATAGCCAATCTCTCCGAGAATTTGTAATAAGTAATCAATAGTTGTAAACGTGGCAGAAGGTCTCAGTGCAATTGAGAGAGGATTACAGATTTTTTTAGCGAGTATAGACTCGAATAAAGATCACGTAATCACGGCAAAGCAGGGAATAATAAAAAAAAAAATGTTAGTCTACTATGAAGAAACTTCGCCAAAAAAATCCGTTAGTTAATACGGCAGACTATTTTATTGGATTTTTAAAAACCGTCAACATATTTTTTTAAATATCTTGTAGATATGCGTAATATTAATATATAATACAATATTTTAATTTTAATATGATATTTTTCCTTTAGACTGTTATTTTTGTAATTCCTTGGCCTCAATTAGACAAAATTTGTATGTACTTATATGCAAAGTTGTACCCCGACTTACGCGATCTTTCGTCGGTCCCACGTATCACGTAACTTCGGGGTATTACTGTAATTATTTTATATTTGTGTGGGTTTCGTATAATTTTAAATTCTTTTTTTATACCCAACAAATTTAATTTAAGGTATCTCCCCAATATCCCTTTCTTTCAGTCTTTTGTCGCAAATGAAAGTTAAAACCCATGTAACAGTGCTATAGTCTTTACGTTTTGCTAGAAAACTACCATTCAGACCAGGGTTGCCTAATGTCCCGGATTTTAAGGGACAGTCCCTTACTTGTAAATTTTGTCCCGCGTCCCGGGGAACTTTGATACGGGACGGCAAATGTCCCGTTTTTCACCGAAATGAGAAATTTATTGTATACGAGTTGGGCGCATATAAGGGCCTGTTCACATCCGGATGTATTTAACACAGTAAAGCACAATATATCATACAATTCAATGGACTGTGGGAAAGCGCTCATTCGAAAACTTTTTTATGACTCAAAAGTCGCTCCAAAGATTTCCTGTGCACATTATATTATGTACATTGTACAATAATAAAATTACAAATTTTACATACACGTCCCTAACACTTTATAAGGGCACTTACTTAGTTGCAGTAAACTAATAAAATTAAAATCAGTTTTGTACTATATGCCTAAACTAACTTTAAATTGTTTTTGATTTGCAAATTTTCTATGTAATTACATTATTGTTTAGTTAACCTAAACTCTATGTAAGTTACAGAACTGAACGAAAAATGCATTGAAAATGGCTATTTGAAAGGTTAAAATTTGAAAATTTTCCGGGGTAGTACCCCCGGACCCCCTTTCCCTGGGGGTATTCCATATTCCCCAGTAGTATAGCTATCAAAATCCGTCCCTTATTTTCTGTGTTTTTATTTGGCAACCCTGATTCAGACATCTTATCTATGCCATTGTCGTTTTACCCACAACATTTCAAAGCAAAGATATTTCAACAGCGAATTCTGGCACAGACGATTTCTCAACACTTTTGAGCCAGAAGGTTTCCTTCTCAGATTTTTGAGGCCCCCCCCCCTTTAAAAAAAAACCCGTCTTGCCCCCGGGTCCCGCCAGATCCGGACCCTGGCATTCCTTGATCAGAATCTAACAGTTTTTAAACACTGCGGAGAAAGTGACAGGGGAGCGAAAAAATCCTCCATCTAATGCCCGGTTGCGTGCTCCTCACCCTGTGATAAATGGGGGTAATTCCTCGCTCGCTCTCACCTGGCGATTTTTCGTTACTTTCACCACTGTGGAGACTGGAAATTTAGGCTCGCCCCTAAGTAGGTCAAAGCAATTACTTTTTACCCATCGGAGGCCTACGTTTGCGAAAGGCCTGCAGGGCATCGACGTGTGTGTGTTGAAGAGGATCTCTCGACCACATCGGGAGATTTTTCAGTGAAAGTGATCCGAAAGTTTGCTGGAAACCAGTTCTTTTTTAACCTTTTCCTTACGGGCTGGGATAGCATTTATCCCGAGAATACGGTCCCAAGAAGAAATATATATATATATATATATATATTAATATTAGACAAAGTTGTAAGTGAAAAACCAGTATAAGCCATAAACCACTACAGCCAGGAACAAAAGACATGAAAAGATAAGTGAAAAATATGAATAGAAAAGTGAATAAAAGGTTTTTAGACAGTATCTTGTTATCAGCGGTGCCGATACTGTCTAAAAACCAATGGATTGTTTCAAATAAGTATGATCTGAGCAATAAACATACTTAGACACCGTACAATCCATATGAAACAGAAGAAGGAATAATCAGTGGCTTTATCATAGATCACCAAACTCGGCGCCAGACAAAGTGAAAGTTAAGTTTAGGAGACCGCAAGTAGACTGACGTCACAAACATTGCAACCATGGAGCCAATGGATTCACTTTAGAAGACTTATATTAGTTACTGTTTTATAAGACATAATAACCTAAGTTAACTTAGACATTTATTATGACTAAGAGTTATTTATTCTTTTAATTCCACTAGTTTTTATTTACTTTATTCATTTAGTTTTGTTTTACTAATTATTAGCAACAGAACATGCTATTCATTAAATCTAAAACAACAAATTATGTACTTGGAAAGACTATCAGGGTAATAATTGCGTTTTAGCACTACTAACAAATCTTTTATATGCTTATGCCTATTGTTCTTAGAACATAGCCTATTTATTCTTACTAGTTGATTAACAATAATATTATTAAATGCAGATTTATGTAAGCAAGTTAAGTAACTTTGATATTTTACTATTTTAAAGTCATATTCTGATCTTTTATCATAAAGATCAAAAATAAAATTACTATGAGGATTTATTTTTATGTTTATATCTAAGAAGTTGACATTGAGTTTTTCTTGGCTACTTTGTACTAGTTCTAGATTAGGAGGGTAAAAATTTAGAGCTATATTATTATTACTATTATATATATATATATATATATATATATATATATATATATATATATATATATATATATATATATACAGGTGGTTATCAAAATAATGGAAACACCAAGAAACATCATGAAAAACTTTATTAATACGGGGCAGGATCACCTTTGTCATGTAATACCACCTGATTCACCTTGAAATTGGATTATACAAGTCATGAATAGTGGTTAAGAATATATTATACCATTCTACAGGGAAAAATCATGAAAGTTCCTCTAGAGATGCTGTGGTGGATATCGATACTTATATCTATCCGCTTATACAGATCACAGTGGTTGGATGATTTATAGTCGGGGGGATTGTACAGGGCAAGATAAGATATTTGACTTCTTTTTCATGCTCTTCAAACCAATATTTGATAGATCTAGCTGTATGTATACAGGGATTATCATACGGAGAAAGCCATCTCCTGCAAGAAACAATGTTTGCACCATAGGATGGGCTAGTGATCTAAAATTTCGACATAGTCCTTCTCATTCAATCTCCTTTTTAGGGTTACCATAGGGCCCGAAGAAAACCAAGAGATGTCATCCCAAACCCTGATAGATCTACCTCCGTGATTGGCAGTTGAGATGAGACAGCCAGAATCTTATGCTTGTGTAGGTGTTCTCCAGATATACGCACATCCTGTTGCGAGGAACAATGTGAATAATGATTCGTCGGACTAAATGCCGTTTTTTGACATATTACTCGACCAGGATTTGCGCACGTGGCACCATTGTGGGCGATATTTTGTATTGGCATCTATTACAAGTGGCTTGGGAATAGCTACTCTTCCGTAAATGCTTTGTTTGTGAAGTTCCCTTCTACCTCTAAAGGTTGATACCTGAACATGCAGATGCCGATTGAGCTCTTCGGTCATTTTAGTTGCAGTTGTTTTCTTTCTTCATGTCGCAATACGCTTTAATACCGTCTATTTCAATCAGCTTTCCGTTTCGTCCCCTATTCTGTTTGGCAAAGTATGTTTATCCGTGCACTCTGTATGCTATCATGACTTTCGATACCATAGCTCGAAAAACACCCATTAGCCTGAGGGTTGCAGTAAGAGATATTAAACTAAGGTGACCATACGTCCCGCTTTTGGCGGGACAGTCCCGATTTTTAACAATTTGTCCCTTGTTCCGCGGCGTTTTAAAAAAGTCCCGCTTTTTGGAAAGAATGCACGATAAGCTAGGGAACAGCGGGAGAACGGGAAGGGAATAAACGGTTTTCGGCGGCCATGTGGCTATTTAGCCAGGATATGAGTTATATATTATTTTTGTTAATTTTATAATGTTAAACGATCTGAGGTATCATTATTAAAAAATATATTGATAAGGAAAAGGTTAAATCTTGGGCATCAGCAAAAATCACGATAGAAAACACATGGTTAGAAATATTTCATCATTTTGAAACAAACCATGTTCCATACAATAATGCACTAAAAATTGTGGAATTCGCGCTGTCCTTACCAGGAACTAATGCTGCGACTGAACGCGATTTTTTCTACGGTCAATAAAGTGTGGACCTCAGAAAAATCACAATTAAGCGTTGAGACTTTTAAAGCCGTTTTATGTGTGAAATATAATTTAACAAATTCTTGTGAAAAATTTCATGACCTTTTAAGGAACAACAGCAATCTACTAAAAAAAAATCACGCAAATGAGAAATATGCCAAAGAATAAAATAATACTATACATAAATTTTTTACTTTATTATATTTGTAAATTGTACTTATGTTGAAATTTAAAAAGAAATATATTACAATACTATTTTTGCGTCCTATGAAAATTTTTGTTGCTCCATATAGACCAAATTTTGTATCAAGAACCGTGAAACGTAAGCTAGAAGGTGAATCTTGTTCTGAGACTATAGGTATTGAAAGAGGTATAAACAGCCTCCTGAAAACTTGATTAAATCAAGCTACCATAGGAAACTTTTTCTTGCACCTTTCCTGTAGTTAAAATGTTAAACTGTTAAGCAGGTATGTTGTAACAAATACTGGATTTTTTTTCTTCTCTTACTATAATTATGTGTGTCTACTTATAGGTCTAGAAATTAAATTGTATTTTTAAAATTATAAAAATAATTTTAGTAAAAGATAATTAACGTAAATTAAAGGGTATTTTATAGTAAATTATCTAATATATGTATAGTGTTCCTGTCCAAAAACCTAAATTTCGGCTATAAGAATCAACCGCTTATAAGAATCAAAAACAGTAATAACAAACGTGATTCTTATAAGCGGAAATCACTGTATATAAAACAGTTGCGTAACTGACTGACTGACTGACTGACAGATATCAGTTGAATAATATACGGAGTGTAAAAATAAAGTGAATAAATAATATGCGGGATTTAGTAATAAAGGGAATAAATAATATGCGGAATGTAATAATAAAGTGAATAATACGTGGAGTATAATAATAATGCGAGTAAATAATGTGAGGAATTTAGTAATAAAGTGAATAAATAATATGCGGGATTTAGTAATAAAGGGAATAAATAATATGCGGAATGTAATAATAAAGTGAATAATATGCGGAGTGTAATAATAATGTAAATAATGTAAGGAATTTAGTAATAAAGAAAATAAATAATAACTGGAATGTAATAATAAAGTGAATAATATGCGGAGTGTAATAATAAAGTGAATAATATGCAGAGTATAATAAAGTAAATAATACGCGGAGTTTTGAATAATATACGGAGAAGATCAATACACATTTCCCCCTTGATATTAATAAGTGTAATTGTTTTAGAAGTCTGCGATGTGTAAAATCTACTGATAGAAATTGAAATTCCTTTAACGATTCAAAGTGTTACTATAATGGAGAATAATGGATATATATAACTTGAATTCGCTGATAATTTTTTTAAAAAATTTAGCTTTCCATGTGCCATTTTGAAAACGGTAACCTTTTTAAAAGCTAAGAGGCATTTCCCGCCCTTCCAAGCGGGATGGAGCTATTTATCAAATTACAGTCGCGGAACAACAAAACACACTAACCCAGTGCCGTACAGTTGCCATTCCCAACGGATTCTTGGTAAAAATTTGCTTTGTTCGCAATTTCCCCCGATTTCAAATTTCGTTTTTCTGGGAAACGGTCAATGATCCGGCCGGCCACTGACCTACTGACCACGCTGGTCGTAGGGAGCAAAGAATGACCTCCAAGGATGGCTCTTAAAAGGACTTGGTGGGTCTTCATTGACCTCTAGACGTTTTTGAACGTAGCCCAGCCGGGGAATTTTTTGAAATGTTTGTTCATTTTACCCGACATGGCGTCTGTCTGGTTTATTATTAGTGAGACGTCCAAGGTACCATTCTAAGTCTCTTATAACGCAAGAAGAATACTAATCAGCTGGGAAGAGTCTATGATCATTGAGAACTTGACATAAAATGTTTAAAATTTTTTAAATTTCGATGTCTAACTTCAGTTTACCATAGAATTTGTCAGACAAATCTATACTGATAATATAAAACTAGCAAACAGTTTGTAATATTATTTGATTTTAATGCATTAACTGTTTACTTATTTTACATTAACCGTATGAAATTAGTAAATAGTAATATTATTTGGAATACGTAGGGGTACGGAAATTTCGCATAAAAAATATCGAAATTTAGCAAAAAAAAAAAATTCAATATATAAAATTTCGCCTTTATTCGCAAATATATATATATATATATAGACTTGAAAGCTGTGCTAACTAGGAATAATTTCCCAGTAAGTCTATCCAAAAACATAATTGGTTGTTTTTGTTTTAATGAATAGTTTGTTTTGTTGCATTAATATGTTAAACATAACAATATGTTAGAATAGAAAAAATAACTACTAAAAATAAAAATAAAAATCATAAGTAAAAATAAAATAATTATAAAATTAACTCTTAGTAGTAATAATAATAAAAAACTAAATAATTAAGGGAATAATAGTCCTAAAATGCGGTAACCTAAGTAAGTCTGTAACTGAGAATCCACTACCTCAATGGTTGCAAGTTTTGTGACGTCATGCATCTTGCGGTTACAAGTTCTTAACTTCCACTCTGACTAGCGCCAGGCTTGGTGTTCTTTGGTTAAGTACTTTTAATCAAACTTAATTCATTTATTAATCAATTCTTCTGCTAATAATGGATTGTACGGTGTCTGAGTGTGTTTATTTTATAGATCATACTCATCAGAAACAATCCATTGGTTTTTAGACAGTATTGACACCACTGATGAAGAAATGCTGTCAAAAACCTTATTCATACTTTTCTTTACAAGTTGTTTGTTCCTGGCTGCAAGTAGCTTTAGAGCTATTACTGGTTTTCTCTTTCATCTTATTCTTATATATATATATATATATATATATATATATATATATATATATATATATATATGTATATATGTATATATATATATATATATATATATGTATATATGTATATATATATATATATGTATATATATATATATATGTGTATATATATATATATATACATACAGTCGAACCCCGTTATAACGAACTTCAAGGGACCAAAGGTTTTGTTCGCTAAATCGCCATTAAAAAATATGTTAGAGTTCACAAAATGTATAACTCATTAGTTTCTATGTGTATGCAATAATGATGTATTGAAAGAATGATAAAATCTATTAAAAAATTATCGTTAATGAATTAAATTGACTAAAATCGATTACATTAAACTGACGCAATACTAATTAAATTAACTAAAAATGAAGACAAATGGAAATAAATTGATTTTATCTTTAATAGTTGCTCACTGTTTTGACACAGAAATAATCTGTAATCTTCTGCTGACGTGATGCCGATTTCAAAAACATTTTATGAATTTCTTTGTCCAATACATCAAATGACTCTTTTTTCCACTGTTTGTGTTGACAAAAACTTATTAATTACACTCATCGCTGCTGTAGCATCTGAGATGGTGCAGATTTCGCCATTTATATGCTCCTCTTCATCAGCATCAGAAGCAGAATCTTTGATTTCAGAATGATTCATGTTAATTTCTTCCACATTATCTTCATCAGTCGAATTTTCGAATGTGATGACTTCATCATCACATGTTTCGAACAATTGCAAGCCACAATCTGAGGATGATGAAATTTTGTGCTTTTCCATCCACATCGCGATAGGTAAATCTTCATCATCTTCTTCTTCATCATTCTTTGCTTCTTCAGCATTCGTTGTATCTTCAACATTCTTAAAAAGTTAAAAAATTTTAAAAAATTCCGTTGCCGATTAAAAAAAAATGTTCGTTATAGCCGATTCTTAAGATTTCGGAGGTTCGCTATAAAAGGATGCATTAGCATTAAATTCAATAGGAAAACGGCGGGACCAAAATTTTTGTTCGTTATATCCGGGAGTTCGTTATATACCAGGTCAATGACGAACCATGTTATACGGGGGTTGCCTGAATCAAAATTCTTAGTTAAAAACTAATATTGTAGTAGTCTCCACATTCTCTTCATTAAGTCTTTAGCAATAAGTAATAAGCAAAATTCGAGAGTGAGATCTCCCAGATAAAGATCGTGGATGGTCTTAGATAAGCAATTATGTTAATAAGTTATTACTATTATTACCTAATTTCGCTTAAAAAGCCATTTATCACCGAGTTTTCGCCGAAAAGTAGTGAAAAAAATTTTTTTCGCATTTATTCGCTCATATCGGAAAATTTCGCATTTATTCGTATCTATTTCGTAAATACGAAAATTACGTATCCCTAGGGATACGTAATTTAAATAAGTTAATAAATGCAAAAATTATTTTTTTACTACTTTTTGGCGAAAACTAGGCGATAAACGGCTTTTTTTAAGCGAAATTAGGTAAGAATAGTAATAATTTATTAATATAATTCCTTATCTAAGACCATCCACAATCTTTAACTGGGAGATTTCACTCTCGAAATTTGCTTATTACTTATTGTTAAAGACTTACGGAAGAGAATGTGGAGATTACTATAATGCTTTTGATTAAGAGCTTTTGACTAAGAATTTTGATATTTACCTAACCAAGTAAGTAAAATTGTGATTTTTTTTATAAATGCGAAATTTTCGAATTTATATTTATATATATATATGTATGTAATTTGCGAATAAATGCGAAATTATATATATATAAAAGAATAATTATTATTATTATTATTATTTTGGTGTGTGTGTGAAATTTACGCACCCCTAAATGTTGTAAAATTGTATATCATATGTATAAAATTGACTGCATTATTTAATTTTTCACAAATATACTGAAAAAAACCCTATTAACTTTGTAGTATAAATACTATTTAATACCTTCGGGAAAAATTTCTTTTACACTTGACTCTATGAAGTAAGTTTTATTTTTTTTTAAATTTTAAATCATATCTAAATAATATGGAAAAAATAATGAGTTTTTGTTATAGAATTTCCCTATACAGTAAAACCTCGTTTATCCGGCCCTCGTTTAACCGGATCTGCGGATAATCCAGATCATATTTGTAGACATTATTTTCATTTAATGTTCCCATTCAATAATAATTTTTAACTATGATGGCAAGAACGTAACTACAAGTACGTCAAATATTCACTTTTAGGTTTGATTCAATGTACAGTTCCTGCATAGGCTGTACAGTAAATTATGGTAATAAAATGCTTTTTGTTGTGTTTAAGAAAGCCTCACTAGACTTACTAATTCTTTGTTAAGAAAGGACATGAAAAGCTATTTTTATATTTTTTAATGTCTCGTAAACAATACTATGTACTTTTATTACAAAAAATAGTTTTTTTTTATCGGAATAAACGGTAAGTCTAAAGAGTTAAGTATTTTATTTTGCTTATCTATATATTATATAAAACAGTTCCGTAACTGACTGACTAACATATAACGAACACAGACCAAACAGCTGGACCTAAAGGGCTGAAATTTTGCATGGCGATTCTTCTTATAGTGTAGGGGTGCATTAAGAGAGATTTTTGAAAAATTCTTCTGAGATTTTTTAAAATTAAATTTTTAAGCTGTCTTTGAAACATTCTTTAAAGTTTGCATTTAAAATAATAATCTGACGGTTATAAAATTTATATCACGAGAAAGATCCTAAAAATTCCTTTAAACTGAAATCATTTTCGAATCTTTACCTCCATTTTCTGATTTTTGGTGAATTTTTAAAGATTAATTTTTAGAATTTAATTAATTAAATGCTGATCACGTGGTTTCTTTTCTTTTTGATACTTTAAATTAATTTATCGTCACGTGCATAACAACGAAATAAATTGACAAAAAAATATATTTTTTTCCTTACTAATGCGGCAGACGATTGGACATTATACAAAAAAATATTAAAATACAGTAAAAGATATGTTCCTCAAACTGTAGTATATTAATTGTATTATATTCTTTAGTTTGTCCTATTAGATTTAATTTGAATATTTTCTTCTATATTATTTTGTCTATAAAAATATCCGTTATGATTTATATATATATATATATATATATATATATATATATATTGGCATTAATTGCATACATTGACCGTTGTATTTAATTGTATTATATTCTTTAGTATGTTCTATTAGATTTAATTTGAATATTTTCTTCTACATTATTTTGTCTATAAAAATATCCGTTATGATTTATATATATATATATATATATATATATATATATATATATTGGCATTAATTGCATACATTGACCGTTGTATTTAATTGTATTATATTCTTTAGTATGTTCTATTAGATTTAATTTGAATATTTTCTTCTACATTATTTTGTCTATAAAAATATCCGTTATGATTTATATATATATATATATATATATATATACATATTGGCATTAATTGCATACATTGACCGTTGTATTTAATTGTATTATATTCTTTAGTATGTTCTATTAGATTTAATTTGAATATTTTCTTCTACATTATTTTGTCTATAAAAATATCCGTTATGATTTATATATATATATATATATATATATATATATATATATATATATACATATTGGCATTAATTGCATACATTGACCGTTGTATTTAATTGTATTATATTCTTTAGTATGTTCTATTAGATTTAATTTGAATATTTTCTTCTACATTATTTTGTCTATAAAAATATCCGTTATGATTTATATATATATATATATATATATATATATATTGGCATTAATTGCGTACATTGACCGTTGTATTTAATTTGAATCGTACTCCGTAGCGAAGTACGGGTTTTCACCTAGTTACCCATATTACCCGAATTATTCGGATTGCCTATGGTCCCAGTAGGTCCGGATAAACGAGGATGAATCATTTGAAAAATTTTCTCCATAGGTTAACATTGAGTTTAGCGAATCCAGTTAAGGTTACTATCCAGCAGTGTTGAACAACAATCCAACAAACACAATTTCGTCTCGTCCCAGTGGTTGTGGTTCAGCCAGTTAGCCGTAGATTGCTTTCTCGGCATTATTCTTAGTCCACAAAGGCGCTTTCGTGTGTTGCAGACCGGCCCATTTCCCAACTCTGGGTGCTTGTGCAACTTAACTTAAACTGAAAGCGGCTTTCCTTTCTTTTTTAGGCCAATGGCAGGGGGCCCCCCGAAAGGGTATGTCTGAGATAAACGTGTGGATCTTCGTTTCTGTATGGCGGTCTTGTTTCGGGAACACATCTTATCGCTGACTTTTGACTTTCTCCTAGTTCTACCCCCGTCGAGAGAAAGTCTGTCGCCATTTTCAGATTCTCATCGGCACATTTTGTGAAAGGCGGTGAGAGGTCCGACGTGGGTTCGAACTTAAGGAGACAAAGGACTTTCCACCCTCATTTTTTTTATTTTTTTTTTATTTTCAGTATTTACTCTTTATACAACGTGAGAATAAGTATTACACTTTTCTACTATATTGAAGACTTTTAGACTTTGAGAGTTCAGAAATAGGTATTTTGTGGAACAATAAAAGTTGTATTTCAAAAAATTAATCAAAAGTGCTGGAAATTATCAAAATGCTCCATGCACATTCATTTTCTTCTGATTTCTTCAAGATTTCTCGGGATTTTTAAGTGAAGAGTTTTTTATAAAACTGTGCACGATTCTTTGAAAACTCGAATATTTTTCAAATTTATAGACCATGAAATAAAGTAAAAAAATAAAAATAATAGCAGGCAGATAGAAAAAAAATTATTTATGACTTTTGATTCATAAAAAAATTACAAAAAATTAAATTCAATGCACAGTTATATTTATGTATGTATGGTAAACATACATTAAATATTTAAGGTTTACAAATGACATATAATGTCCTTGGAGCATTTTGAAAAATGCTAGAATTTTTGAAAATGTTTTTGAAAGACAGGCATTTTTCTGCAACAATAAAAGTTGTGTTTCAAAAAATTAATCAAAAGTGCTGGAAATTTTCAAAATGCTCCATGCGCATTCATTCTTCCTCTGATTTCTTCAAGATTTCTCGGGATTTTTAAGTGAAGAGTTTTTCATAAAACTGCACAATTCTTTGAAAACTCTAATATTTTTCAAATTCATAGACCATGAAATAAAGTGAAAAATTAAAAAAATTAGCAGGCAGATGGAAAAAAAATTATTTATGACTTTTGATTCATAAAAAAATTACAAAAAATTAAATTCAATGCACAGTTATATTTATGTATGTATTGTAAACATACATTAAATATTTAAGGTTTTCAAATGACATAGAATGTGCTTGGAGCATTTTGAAAATTTTTTTGAAAGACAGGCATTTTTCTGCCAAAATATCCTTGTTTTGAATTCTAAGAGTCTTCGATGTAGTAAAAAAGAATATTTTTTATTCTGATTATGTCCTGTAGAGTTGAAAATTGAAAATTAAAAAATTCGAGTTTGAAGGTCCCCTTAACCGTTTTTTAGAATGTGGATGCGATCGGCAAAAAGCTCGCGCCTTATTGCTTTTGTTTTTTTAAATCAAGCATTTTGATGTCATCAGTTAAAATGAATTGATCAACGATTGGTTAAAAAAAAGAGTGGAGAGTGGGATAACCAGTTATCAATATTTGGCGGGGCACCCTTGTTAACTGGCTTTTATTTCAGTCGTCCTAAAAGAACACCTGGCGCACGTCATTCGATCCGGTTTTTTGCCGAACGTAAAGTAAAACAGAACGTGGCACCATGTCAGCACTTCCGTTAATATTTATATTTCCTGTATACTATGTACTTATTAAGCAAGTACAGTCGAACCCCGTTATAACGAACTTCAAGGGGACCAAAGGTTTTGTTCGCTTTATCCGGTGGTTCGCTATATCCGAACCGTAAAGAAAAATGCTAGAGTTCACAAAATGTATAACTCATTAGTTACAATGTGTATTCAATAATGATGTATTAAAAAAATGATAAAATATATTAAAAATGATCATTAATGCATAAAATCGACTATGATTAATTGCATTAAACTGACACACTACTAATTAAATTACGTACAATAGGAAAACGGCGGAACCAAAATTTTCGTTCGCTATATCCGTGAGGTCGTTATATACAAGGTTCGCTATAACGGGGTTCGACTGTAATAATTAATATGCATATATATATAATACACACACACTGTATATATATATATACAGTCGAACCTCCATATATCGAACTTCCCTATATCAAAATTTTCTATATATCGAACTCTTAGCAAATCTCCATGTTCATTACATAGAAAAACTGTTTCTATATATCGAAAAAATCTCTATATATCAAACTTTTTTTCACGAAATATTGGGAGATTTTATTCCACTTTATAAAAAAATCTGCCAAATTTTTGGCGTTTGAAACAATATTTCGTGTACTTCAATTCGTTGAAAATGTCCCTGATGAAGATTTTAATGGACTGAATAAATGCGAGCTTTTCTTTGATTGACTTTCCGCAAAACAATCTGTTCAGCAAGATATTCGTAGTTTTTTTTAAAGAATGTAACTGTGATCACTGTAACCACTGTCTGGATTATTGTGTTTTTAAAGGTATATAGTACACAATAAATCTTTCACATTCATTCATTTTTTAGTTATTAACTGTCATTTAATCTGATTCACATATAAATTGGAATTGGAGTTTCGTATAAGAAAATTAGCTTTAATCTCAATGTTTTAGGAGAATTGTTATAAAACTAAGATCAATTCTATATATCGAAATTTCTATATATCGAATTTTTTTCCGGCATTTTGCTACTTCGATATATGGAGGTTCGACTGTATATATATATAAGACAAAGTTGAAAGTGAAAAACCAGTACATGCTTAAAACTACTGCAGTCAGGAACTAAAAACATGAAAAGATAAGTGAAAAATAAGTTTTTGACAGCATCTCTTCATCAGCGGTGCCGATACTGTCTAAAAACCAATGGATTGTTTCTGATAAGTATGATCTGAGCAATAAACATACTTAGACACCGTACAACCCATAAGACACCGAAGAAGTGAATAAGCAGTTGCTTAAAGATAGAACACCAAGCCCGGAGGCAGACAAAGTGGAAGTTAAGTAAAGGAAACCGCATGAATACTGACGTCACAAATCTTGCAACCATGGAGCAAATGGAAACACAGAGGCAGACTTACTAAGGATACTGTGTTATAGGACATTATTACCTAAGTTAACTTAGACATTTATTATGACTAAGAGTTATTTTTATTATTTATAATTTATTATTATTATTACACTAGTTGTTATTTATTATTTTTTATTTTTCTTTTATAGTAGTTATTTACTTTAATTAATCTTTTAGTTTAGTATTACTAATTATTAGCAACAGAACATGCTATTCAGTAAATCTAAAAAACATGCTATTTAGTATATATATATAATAAATACAACGATCAATATATGCAATTGATGTAAAAAAACGAAAAAACATATTTATAAAAAAAATCGTAATGGATATTTTTATAGACAAAATAATGTAGAAGAAAATATTCAAACTAAATCTGATAGAACATACTAAAGAATATAGTACAGTTAATATAGTACAATTTGAGGAACATTTCTTTTACTGTATTTTAATATTCTTAAGGATAATGTCCAATCGTCTGCCGCATTAGCAAGAAAAAAATTGTCTATTTCGTTGTTATGCACGTGACGCAAAATTAGTTTAAAGTACCACTAAAAGAAAAGAAACCACGTGATCATCATTTAATAAATTAAATTCTAAAAATTAATCTTTAAAAATTCACCAAAAATCAGAAAATGGAGGTAAAGGTTTGAAAAAGATTTCATTTTAAAGGAATTTTTATGTTCTTTCTCGTGATATAAATTTTATAACCCTCAGATTATTATTTTAAATGCAAACTTAAAAAAAGTTACAAAAACAGCTTAAACATTTAATTTAAAAGTATCTAAGTAGAATTTTTCAAAAATCACTCTTAGTGCACCCCTAAACTATAAGAAGTATCGCCATGCAAAATTTTAACCCTCTAGGTCGAGCAGTTTGGTCTGTGCGTTATATGTCAGTCAGTCATTTGCGGAACTGTTTTATACATATAGATTTAAACAAATAATTTCTGAAAAGAGTCATGTCTAGTGAAAAATACAACTGAATAAATAAAGTTTAATTTTTCAGTAAACTGTTTAGACATTTAAGTAATTTCAAAAATATGTGTCGGGTTAGACCCCCCCCCCCCTAAAAAAATAAAAATAATGGTAAGCCTAGTTCTACGGGACGATGTCAATTGATAATGGTTGCTGATAATGGTGTGTGTATACATATTGAAAAACTTTATTAAATTCCGTCGCCAACCTCAAATATGTGATTTTTAGAGGTGTGTATGTACATCGCGAAATCGTCCAAAATATCCCAAGGCACAAAGGTGTGCAAAATTACCCGATCTCAAGGTGTAACTGAGAGTTGAACAAAGGAAACGACGTACAAAATTTTAGTGAGTACAAAACTCTTCAAGATGTGTAAAACAACCTATTCTTAGCGAGTCAACTAACATGAAAAGCAAAGCATTCCGCCGATATAACGACATCTGGTTAGTATCAGTCTAGTTCTTATCATGTCAAAAGGTCCAATCTAGAAAGCTTACTCTTGGATACGGTATGCTTAGCTATGTTTACATATTGTGTATCGTCTTATGAACAGGCTAACCAGACAATTTTGGTCATTACGGGCTTCGTTACAGCGAAGGATAAACAAGGAGGGAGAATGAGAGATCACTTCTAGATCGCTTTATGTTCAGGAAATTTACAATATTACGTTTAGGGTAAATGCTACATAAAAGGATTTCTTTAGAACAGTGTTTCGCAACATTGGGGTTGCGAAAGGTCGTCATCGAGGTAGCTTAATAGTACAGTAGAGTTCCAATAATTCAAAATGATTGGGACCAGACCCTTTTCGGATTAAGCGAAATCATTCTTAAAATATACTTAAATTACATAATAACACGTGGTTACATAAATATTACATATTTCGTGTGATTTCACAGTTTATTTTATAAGGTCTGTCTAAACATTACCAAATATCTGGACGCAATGGGTGATAAGATAGCGGAACGCTGCCTAATACAGTACAGTAGAGTGTAAGTTGCTCGTACAGTACAGTCTAAGATTTTTGATGATCAGTAGATTGTTGAAATGGATTTGAAAGAACCTGTCAACGTCTCACACTGCGTCCACACACATCTGCACTGCACAGAATTCTGGGGGGAAACCAGTGATTTATGGGCAGAGCGCTCTGCAGCGATCCCTCCATCGAGCGGTTTTTGCACAGATCATCAAAGAGACACGAGGGACCTTGGGGGTGTGTTCTAAACAGGGGAATGTCTGGAAGACAGTCTAGTGTTTCTTCACACATCGCTTGGTGGGAGGAGCGTGACTAATCGACTCCCAAATGTGTCAAGAGAGCCGGGGGGGGGTGCTTACTGCAGAACTGTCTGCATGTGTGTTGAAGCAGCATCAGACGAGAGTGAAGGTGAAGCAGGCGGTGACAGCGAGTAGAGGGTATTCCACTCAGACGCCGCGGCTGCATTTGATGTAGCGTTACGAAATTTGGCTCCAAGGGAGGGGTATTCTTCTCTTTGACAAAAAAAATTAACAGATTTTTTCAAACAAATGTAGTTCAGTAATAATTAGTTCAGTACATTGTCTAACTTTGAATTTTCTTTTGATTTTCAGAAACATACTTTATATTACTAAAACTCACTGTGGTTTTATTGTAACCTTAGTTCTTTTTGACTTTTGGTTTCAGATTAAGCGGACATTCGGATTACCGAAGTTCGGATTTTCGGGACTCCACTGCAGTTTGGACTTGTCGCTTGTAGAGATTTATTATTACTGTTAGTAAGTTTTGGTTTGTAGGGAGGTCACTATTTGGTTTGAGGGGGTCATGAAGTGTTCGTTTTATTTTTCCTACGTTTGAGGGGTCATGGGGCTAAAAAGTTTGAGAACCGTTGCTGTAGAAGAAGTGTTTCATAAAAAATGAAAATTTTTTTAGGAGTTTAAGGGGTTCCGGGTCACATTTTGAAAATTCTTTTTATTTATTCAGTTAAAATTTAAAAATGTTTTGTGATGGTTAACCAAATAATTTGTAAACAAAATCCACACCATAAAACTTCTCATAAATTCAAAAAAAAAATTAATTTAAAGTTTAAAAAAAAGTGGGGTAATTTAAAATCGTTATAACTCGAAATATTATTTGTCGAATTTCAAAATTGTTTCATTTAATTAAACAGAAATATATAAGTTTTAATTTTGAGTCAGCGTTTTTTAAACTATTAACTTTAAAAAAAGAATAAAAATATTTACATTAAAAATTTAAAAAAAAATGATGTAACTTATTTTTAAAAAATCATATTTTCAAAAGTAAATATTTTTAAAAAAATTTACTGAGTCGAAATTAAAGTAAAATAATTTAAAAACACATGTTCCAAGTTTGAACCATTTATCTTTAACGGTTCTTGACTTATAACAGTTTAAAGACGAGAAATGGGTTAAAAACCCATCATGCAGAGAAACGCATTTACAGGTTTTAAGAAAGATTGGCTGCTATTTAGAATGTTGCAAAAAAAAAAAAATAATAATAATAATAATAATAATAATATTTCCTATTCTAATTAAGATACAAACATGATTTTAACGTAATTTTAAGCGGAGAAAAAACAGAGTTTTTTCGAAAATTTGAAGAATTTTGTGTCCTGGACCCCTTTAAAGTATCTTTTTTATATCTTTCCTATTTTAACAGCCATACCTAAAGCTGGTTATTTGATATACTGATTTTAAGGCTGCTGTATATTAACCATATTGGATTCGCTCACCTCAATCCCAACCTGTGGAAAAAATGTGTCCAAGAATTGCCAATTTGGATTGAAAGATTTTAAAAAAAAAAAAACTATACTCCGCAATAGATAGAGAAATTTTTACACCTTGGGTTATTTTTTTTTAAATGCAAATAATATTTTAAAATTTAAATTATTCGGGGAAGAAATCTGGTCTAGTGTGTTATAAACGCTTCTAAATTCCTTAGGTGGACGAAATTTGTAAAATGAATCATGTTACAAGGTTCAGAAAAAGTTCAGGCTACATGAAGATACCATTTTTATTGGATTATCAGCATTTATGTAGCTGTAAATAGCAGACACATTTTCTCCATAGGGAAACATTGAGGTGAGCGATTTCGATAGGGTTAGTAGACAGGAGCCTTAAGATACAATCCTCAAAATACGAATGTATTAACGTAAAATCCTATAAAGTGGCGGTGCTTCTTTTGAACGAGGAATATTTCTCTCCTGCTGAAATTATAGCTAAGCAAAATATGATTTATTGAATTTTCCGTTTCCTTTTATACATACGAAGTTTAACAAGTGTGTGGATTTACAAAGGTTCTTTTGAACGAGGAATATTTCTCTCCTGCAGAAATTGTAGCTAAGCAAAAAATGATTTATTGAATTTTCCGTTTCCTTTTATACATACGAAGTTTAACAAGTGTGTGGATTTACAAAGGTTTAAATTGAATCTATTGGTTTATAAAAATCAGTTAATGAAATCATGGGTATTAAAATATGTTCCCTGAATAGAGGTGCTTTCCCATGTACTACAGCGGTCGCAAAGTCTGCGCATGCGTATTCGTTTATTTTCGGTTTAACGCACCCTTTTTTGTCAGTAACATATAGGAACACAAATCAAGTGTAAAATAAGTTATTTTATGCAACCAGTAAAATGTTGTTATAAAATTCAACAGCTGATTGAATATTCGCAGTTAAAAATAATCAGAATTTTTGCTGAAAATACCGCTATGAACAAGAAATTTCTTGAAACATGCATTGATGAAAAATATTGACAGGAACTAGTTAATTTTGTCGTTCTTTTTGAAACGCTAATATGTTCATGTAGTGTAAAAACTCGATCCAATATTTTTTTTATAGTTTTTTATTATATGAATTTGCTTTTCTCGTAGAATCGCTAGTATAATGCATATTTATAGTATGCTTTTTATATTGTGGAAATTTCTCAATTTTAGGAATTTCCTTTGTGGTATTTGATGATGCTTGGAGGGAAAAGATCTTTTCGAACGATAATCACGCATACGCGCATATAATTAATTAGTGGTTACAGAATATTTATGATCATTCTTTCGGCAGAATCAAAACTCATCAGTTCTTCAAATACTCGAAGGGCGAATGAGGACCTTTTCAGATGGAATTTTGAATTTCTTGGCATGGAGCTTCAATATAAGTGTTCAAGTGATAATTTAATATGCAGTTTGCTAATATTTATGAACATGTTTGAAAAAAAAGACTCATCAGACTAAAATATCTCCTCTAGTGTTCTTGCAGATGTTTTTTGGGGAATGGGGGGTGGGGAACGAGATTTTTTTTTTTTTTTTTTGTAACAGAAGTCGCATTCTGGAAGCATATGCCATGTAATCAGATGATACTAAATATTCATGATTAGGGTTTCAACTCAGTCGGGACTCACCAGTTCTCGATTTAACCGCAGGGAAAATCAGGTACTTTTATGTTGCAATTTTTGAATTTTTCAGCGTGCAAGTACGATTTCCGGTCAGGATTGTGCACGTAATATGTGGATTATGAATATTCATACGTATGGTTTCGACAAAGTAGGGACTTTTCAGCTCCAGAAATCTCCTTCACGAGTACTTTCAAACGTTTTTGGATTAGTAACGAGATTTTTTTTTGTCCAATAAAACCACTTTTTGTTAGCATGGGCACAAGCAATCAGCTGTTTCTGAACATTCACGATCAGGGAATCGGCAGAGTCGGGACTCTTCAGCTTCAGAAATCTCCTCCACGAGTACTTTCAAATGTTTTTGGATATAGTAACGAGATTCAGCTCAAGCAATCAGCTGTTTCTGATCATTCACGATCAGGGAATCGGCAGAGTAGGGACTTTTCAGCTTCAGAAATCTCCTCCACGAGTACTTTCAAACGTTTTTGGATATAGTAGCAAGATTTTTTTTTGTCCAATAAAACCACTTTTTGTTAGCATGGGCACAAGCAATCAGCTGTTTCTGAACATTCACGATCGGGGAATCGGCAGAGTCGGGACTCTTCAGCTTCAGAAATCTCCTCCACGAGTACTTTCAAACGTTTTTGGATATAGTAACGAGATTCAGCTCAAGCAATCAGCTGTTTCTGATCATTCACGATCAGGGAATCGGCAGACTTTTCAGCTTCAGAAATCTCCTCCACGAGTACTTTCAAACGTTTTTGGATATAGTAGCAAGATTTTTTTTTGTCCAATAAAACCACTTTTTGTTAGCATGGGCACAAGCAATCAGCTGTTTCTGAACATTCACGATCGGGGAATTGGCAGAGTTCGGACTCTTCAGCTTCAGAAATCTCCTTCACGAGTACTTTCAAATGTTTTTGGATATAGTAACGAGATTCAGCTCAAGCAATCAGCTGTTTCTGATCATTCACGATCAGGGAATCGGCAGACTTTTCAGCTTCAGAAATCTCCTCCACGAGTACTTTCAAACGTTTTTGGATATAGTAGCAAGATTTTTTTTTGTCCAATAAAACCACTTTTTGTTAGCATGGGCACAAGCAATCAGCTGTTTCTGAACATTCACGATCGGGGAATCGGCAGAGTCGGGACTCTTCAGCTTCAGAAATCTCCTCCACGAGTACTTTCAAACGTTTTTGGATATAGTAACGAGATTCAGCTCAAGCAATCAGCTGTTTCTGATCATTCACGATCAGGGAATCGGCAGACTTTTCAGCTTCAGAAATCTCCTCCACGAGTACTTTCAAACGTTTTTGGATATAGTAGCAAGATTTTTTTTTGTCTAATAAAACCACTTTTTGTTAGCATGGGCACAAGCAATCAGCTGTTTCTGAACATTCACGATCGGGGAATTGGCAGAGTTCGGACTCTTCAGCTTCAGAAATCTCCTTCACGAGTACTTTCAAATGTTTTTGGATATAGTAACGAGATTCAGCTCAAGCAATCAGCTGTTTCTGATCATTCACGATCAGGGAATCGGCAGAGTAGGGACTTTTCAGCTTCAGAAATCTCCTCCACGAGTACTTTCAAACGTTTTTGGATATAGTAGCAAGATTTTTTTTTGTCCAATAAAACCACTTTTTGTTAGCATGGGCACAAGCAATCAGCTGTTTCTGAACATTCACGATCAGGGAATTGGCAGAGTTCGGACTCTTCAGCTTCAGAAATCTCCTTCACGAGTACTTTCAAATGTTTTTGGATATAGTAACGAGATTCAGCTCAAGCAATCAGCTGTTTCTGATCATTCACGATCAGGGAATCGGCAGAGTAGGGACTTTTCAGCTTCAGAAATCTCCTCCACGAGTACTTTCAAACGTTTTTGGATATAGTAGCAATATTTTTTTTTGTCCAATAAAACCACTTTTTGTTAGCATGGGCACAAGCAATCAGCTGTTTCTGAACATTCACGATCAGGGAATCGGCAGAGTCGGGACTCTTCAGCTTCAGAAATCTCCTCCACGAGTACTTTCAAACGTTTTTGGATATAGTAACGAGATTCAGCTCAAGCAATCAGCTGTTTCTGATCATTCACGATCAGGGAATCGGCAGAGTCGGGACTCTTCAGCTTCAGAAATCTCCTCCAAGAGTACTTTCAAACGTTTTTGGATATAGTTACGAGATTTTTTATTTTGCCCAATAAACCACTTTTTGGTAGCATAGGCACAAGTAATCAGCTGTTTCTGAACAGTCACGATCACAGAATCGGCAGGAGTCGGGACTCATCAGTTTGCTATATTTCCGTGGACCAAATGCGAACTTTTGACTGAGCTTTTTAGCATGCAAATTCGATTTTTCTATCAGTATTATGTATGTTATGAATATTCAAAAGTATGGTTTCGAGAAAATGGGGTATCCTGAGATAAGAAAATCGCGTCCAAAGCACTTACAAGCATTTTTTGTATTAAAAAAATTTTTTTGTTTAATAAAGTAGCTTTTGGCAGTAGTTACTGAATATTCACGATTTGGGTTTCGACATTGCTGTTACTTATCAACTCTTTGATATACTCGGAGAGCATCTTTGGGAACTTTTGATGTGCCATTTTTGAATTTTTCAGCACGCAAATTCGATTTTCGAGAACTTATGCATATGTAATGTACATATTGTGAATATTCATGAGTATGGTTTCAACAAATTCGGAATTCTTCTGTTTCTGAAAAGTTTGAGGGTGAATATGCGAACGTTTTGAATAGAAATTGCGGATTTTTTTTTTTTTTGCTTCCGGAATCAATTCTTGGGAATGAATGGTTATGTAATAAGTCCGTAATGGTTATTCATAAGCCCGGTTTCGACATTGTTGTGACTCATCAGTTCTCAAATATATTCAGGGAACATCTAAGTGAACTTTCGAGGTGCCATTTATGCATTTTTCAGCATGCAAATTCAATTTTCGAGCACTTATGCATATGTAATGTGCATATTATGAATATTCATGAGTATGGTTTCGACAAATTCGGGACTCTTCTGTTTCTGAAAGCTTTGAGGGTGAATATGCGAACGTTTTGAATAGAAATTACGGATTATTATTTTTTTTTCGCTTCCGGAAGCAATTCTTGGGAATGCATGGTTATGTAATAAGTCCGTAATGGTTATTCATAAGCCCGGTTTCGACATTGTTGTGACTCATCAGTTCTCAAATATATTCGGGGAACATCTTAGTGAACTTTCGAGGTGCCATATTTGCATTTTTCAGCATGCGCAAATTCAATTTTCGAGTACTTATGCATACGTAATGTGCATATTTTGAATATTCATGAGTATGGTTTCGGCTAATTCGGGACTCTTCTGTTTCTGCAAGCCTTGAGGGTGAATATGCAAACGTTTTGAATAGAAATTACGGATTATTATTATTTTTTTCGCTTCCGGAAGCAATTCTTGGGAATGCATGGTTATGTAATAAGTCCGTAATGGTTATTGATAAGCTCGGTTTCGACATTGTTGTGACTCATCAGTTCTCAAATATATTCGGGGAACTTCTTAGTGAACTTTCGAAGTGCCATTTTTGAATTTTTCAGCATGCAAATTCAATTTTCGAGCACTTATGCATATGTAATGGGCTTGTTATGAATATTAATGAGTATGGTTTCGACTAATTCGGGACTCTTCTGTTTCTGAAAGCTTTGAGGGTAAATATGCAAACGTTATGAATAGAAATTACGGAGTATTATTTTTTTTTCCGCTTCCGGAAGCAATTCTTGGGAATGCATGGTTATGTAATAAGTCCGTAATGGTTATTCATAAGCCCGGTTTCGACATTGTTGTGACTCATCAGTTCTCAAATATATTCGGGGAACATCTTAGTGAACTTTCGAGGTGCCATTTATGCATTTTTCAGCATGCAAATTCAATTTTCGAGCACTTATGCATATCTAATGTGCTTGTTATGAATATTCATGAGTATGGTTTCGACTAATTCGGGACTCTTCTGTTTCTGCAAGCCTTGAGGGTGAATAAGCGAACGTTTTGAATAGAAATTACGGATTTGTGTTTTTAGCTTCCGGAATCAATTCTTGGGAATGTATGCTTATGTAATAAGTTTGTAATGATTATTCATGAGCTCGGTTTCGACATAGTTGGGACTTCTCGATATTTCTCGAACGGTTCTTCGTTTCAAAATTTCAGATTTTTTTCGAGCTTAGGGGGTACCAACGGAAACAGACTTCGGTGGAGAGTGGTCGGGCAGGTCCCGGGTCCGGACCCATGGGCCTGTGGCAGGCCTTGAGTGCGGGGTGAAGGACATCGGAGAGCGTTGCACTGGTGAAAGTTTGTTCACTTTCTCTAACGTACCCGGCATAGCGTGCAGCAGTGGGGGAAAGTCTTTGTTCTCGATGCCCGTGTGAGTTTTGTCCAAGGATTTCTGCTTTTGTTTTTATGGCATTCTTTTTCCCCTACATACCCTCTTATCTGAGATTTTTTTTTTTTACGGGCTTTTTCGAAATTTCTAAAGTCACGAGGCGGATAAGAGAGACGCTCCTCCGAGGCGTTGTGAAAGTGAATTTAATTGGGTGTATATCAGGTTTTGATGTCGCCAGAACGTACGTGGGAATGAATTGTTGGGATTGCGATAGCGGGGCCCCCGCCTCAAGGGGGCGCTTTCCGCCCGCCCCTGTTGCGTTATGGGATGTTCGAGCTGCATTGCAATTATCGGGACATCCTGTTGTGATGGTGGAGGGGGGGCCCCAAGGTTCCGAATCCAGTGCAACGCCCTCTCGTACACAAACCGTGCCTAGGGCTGATATGTTTGAGCCTTTGTGAGCAGGGGTTGAGGCACGGAGCATGCGCGGGATTACGTTATACATGGTTGTAAATGTTTTCTGTTTGATGGGGGGAATGACATGTGTGGGCGTATATCGGTGATTGCAGAGAAAAGGCATTGTCGGTTTGACGGGGGGTTCTGGAAATTTATAGGTAAGGTGTCACCGAGTGAAAGCATAACCCTGTGTAACACTTTTTTTTTCGTCCTTTCGGTAACGTCTATTTGATGAGGGAACAAATGTATAATACCTGGTCTATGTACGGGGCAAACATTTCATCGCTTCTCGTTTCAGTGGGTTCAGCTTGAATTGTAGTTCTTTGTTCTTTTCTAATCGAGAAAGGTTAAGAAAACGGTTAAGAGTTATCGGGGTTTTAGCCTCAATTTTGAATTCGGAAAAGATGACGGCCTCTAAGTTTCGCAGTACATCTTACATTGGATAGAAATAATTGTTCTGCAATATGAAAGGGCTCCGGGTTTCTTAGTGGTTAGAGCTTAGGAATTCGGTTCTGGGGGCTACTCAGTTCGAATCCGACAAGCGCCACTGAATGCTTTTGTGTCTAAGCCGGGTATGAGCATGTTATATCAGTTGGCCGAAAAGTTCCCCCGTCGGGTTTGTAGGGGGGAGAGAAGGGTACGAACCCACCAGATTTTGCCCTTGGGGATGCTTGGTCAAAATGGGAGGTGAAGCCGGGCAAAAAGTCGAACACTGTGTTGCCTTGTAGCGCCTGATAGCCGTGAGCTAAACTGGAGCCTCGTCTCTTTACCTTGCAGTCTTCAGTGAGCCCGGTTCGGATTTTTCTCACCAGGGGGCATTAGTAACAATAACAACAGTATGATATCTGGTCTTTAAATATATTTCAGATGTCTGTATGTATGTTCCCAATTATATGGAGTTAGACGACGAACGTTTGCTTGTTAAGGCAAAGGAAAAGTATTTTTATATGTTGAATACAGATTTTGCGTACTTTTGTGGTTAAATGGATAGTATGTCTTCTTTCTTATGCAAGCGGAATGGTAGTATGTCTTCTTGTGCAAGTGGATGGAAAGTGTGTCTGTTTGTTCTGCCACGCAGATGGAAAGTATGCCTGTTTGCTTAGGCATTCAAGTGGATAGTATCGCTACTTGTGCTTGTGCCAGTAGATGGATACTACGCATGCTTTCTTTTGCAAGTAGATGTATACTATGTTTGCTTGCTTGAATAATGTATAGCTTGGTCTCCGACCAGGTGGCGAGTACGCCTGCTTGCTTGCTTGGTAAGGCTGCCTGCTGCTCGTTTGTGCAACATGGATGCTGTTCATGCAGATAAATGTTATGCATGCTGGCCTTCTCTACATGCGAACGGATAATACATTTACTTGCTTACTCAAGCAGATGGATAGTACGCGTGCTTGTGCACGCGTTATTAACCATCTTGCTTGCTTGAAAGTGCTGTCATACCGTACTTCCTTGTGAATTTAAAAGTGTCACTTGTTAATGTTAGCTTACCACCAATTAAAGGTATTTGCAAGTTAACTTTCTTGAGTGCTAATCTCTCGTGCCAGAGTATTTAGATGGGTTGTATAGGATCGTCTTTGAGAATACTGATAGGTAGTTTAGATGGGTTGTATAGGATCGTCTTTGAGAATACTGATAGGCAGTTTAGATGAGTTGTATAGGATTGTCTTTCAGAATACTGATAGGTAGTTTAGATGAGTTGTATAGGATCGTCTTGGAGAATACTGATAGGTAGTTTAGATGGGTTGTATAGGATCGTCTTTGAGAATACTGGTAGGTAGTTTAGATGGGTTGTATAGGATCGTCTTTGAGAATACTGGTAGGTAGTTTAGATGGATTGCATAGGATCGTCTTGGATAATACTGATAGGTAGTTTAGATGGGTTGTATAGGATCGTTTTTCAGAATACTGATAGGTAGTTTAGATGGGTTGTATAGGATCGTCTTTCAGAATACTGATAGGTAGTTTAGATGAGTTGTATAGGATCGTCTTGGAGAATACTGGTAGGTAGTTTAGATGGGTTGTATAGGATCGTCTTTGAGAATACTGGTAGGTAGTTTAGATGGGTTGTATAGGATCGTCTTTCAGAATACTGGTAGGTAGTTTAGATGGATTGCATAGGATCGTCTTGGATAATACTGATAGGTAGTTTAGATGGGTTGTATAGGATCGTTTTTCAGAATACTGATAGGTAGTTTAGATGGGTTGTATAGGATCGTCTTTCAGAATACTGATAGGTAGTTTAGATGAGTTGTATAGGATCGTCTTTGAGAATACTGATAGGTAGTTTAGATGGGTTGTATAGGATCGTCTTTGAGAATACTGATAGGTAGTTTAGATGGATTGTATAGTATGGTCTTTAAGAATACTGATATGTAGTGATATTTCCCTCCATTTGCATGCACATGGAATTTAAATTCAATGTGTTGTTTTACGTACGTAGGATTGATATACAGAATGCTCAATTTCTTGTGCGTTTGGACGTTCCGTGTGTTAACGTCTCAGCGTATGTAAGATTTTATGTTCACTTCTGCATACACAAGCAATCTAGATATACAAATATGTATGGATAATGTGTGTGTTTAGGTCTATAGCTTGAAAAAGGATAGTGCTTTTGAGTTCGCATTTAGATGGGCAAAATCGATTTTCTGAGTTAATTTAGATAAGCAATATTCTGATATGTTTTGAAGCATAGCTAGGTTTGTTTTACTAATGGATTTAAACATTCGTTTACAATTATGCACAAAGGAATGCACTTAAGTTATATTTAACATCTTACTCGAGGAAAGTATCTAGCAATTTACGTGTCACGGGAAATGAGGCTTTTAAGTAATGTATGAATTTGTGATATAAAATATTAGATTAAATGTATTAATGCATAAAATGCACGAATGTATGAAAACGCTAAATAATGCCTTTGGATTTAAGGGTAGACGTAATGGTTCAGAGGATAGGCAGATGTTAGCGTTTATATATATATATATATATATATATATATATATAGTACATAGCAGCTGCGTAAGTATCCTTTATAAATAAACTTAAACATGTCTATTTATTACGCCTAAAGTGATATATATATATATATATATATATATATATATATATATATATATATATATATATAAATCATATCTAACATCTAATTTGAGAAAAGCATATTACCGTTCAAATGAAGCAAGAGACGTGTCTTTTAAGTTAACTTGCGGCATCAAATAGCAGATTCAGTACATTAGATCTATGCCTTTAAGGCTGTTGTGTACTAACCCTATTAGATCCTATGTTAACCTATGCAGAAAATGTGTCCAAGGATTTTCGACTTGGATTGAAAGATTTTTAAAAAAAATTGTTCTCTGTAATATAGAAAGAAATTTTACCCCTTGGGGCATTTTTCGTTTTTTTTAAAATAATGCAAATAATATTTTAAAATTTAAATTATTTGGGAAAAAAAATCTGGTATAGCGTGTTTTAAACGCTCCTAAATTCCTTTGTTGGTCGAAATGTTTCAAATGAATTCTGTTGCGAGGTACAGAAAAGTTGAGGCTGCCTGAAAATACCATTTTTTAGCATGTTTTTATTAACACGCTTTCTTGTTTGTTTGTTTGTTTGTGTGTGTGTGTTTGTCCAGTACAAATCGTGCAATCGATTTTTGACTAACTTCCCGACTAGCTAGACGTTTGAAACTTTTAGAATAGCTCAGAACACGATGACAATGCATTCTTTTGATACTTTTAGCCATCTTTAAGCAGGATTGAATTCATTTTCAGTTAATTTTGTCTTGTAGAATGGTGCGGCCATCTATCGGCAGGGGCGGGAACGAAAAGTTAAACGCAAGTTAGCTTCCAATTCCCGAGCTAAACGATTGATTACGCATTTGATCATTTTCTTTCAAGTTGATGGGATAATTCATCAAAAAAAAAATTTAAAAACGTATTTATAAATACATAGAATTACATACGAGAATATATATTTTATATTTTTCACTAAATTGTCAAGTGTATATGATTCAACAGAAAATTTAAAAACATGGTATATAAAAAGTTCTTTTTATCTTGTAATTATATTGGACTATCCGCTGCGTTACCAGCATGGTCGCTTTTTGTTTTATAATTTCTTTTGCAAAACAACTGAACTGAAAGAAACGTATGTAATGAATGTTACTATTACCTGTCATCATAAATATACGTTGTTAAGTGGCAGTGCGATCTCAGCCAAAAAATTTATAATCATTGCAAAATTCTCTATAAGGCTGATTCTAAAACATAGTGATTAAAAAAATATGAATTTCCGTTACTTCAGAACAGGGTTAAAGATAAGACTGAGAAACCCAACAACAAAGATTTTAAAAATTACATTCCTCTCTGTATGTAATATTTTTTAAAATTAAGATATCTACACTTTATCATTGCATCAAATAAAAAATTGTTAGAGACAAATTTTTCACTAAAAAAGGAGTAAAAATTCAGCAAGTACTAAAATATAGTGTGGATTACGTCACTCTCTGTATGTATTATTGTTCACAATTCAAATATCTACACTTAATCATACCAAATAAAAAATTGTTGGGAAAATTTCTTCACTTATAAAATGGAGTAAAAATTCAGCAATTACTACTAAAATAAGTGTAGACAATTAACTCTTACTTACTATTAAGATATTATAATGCAATTATTAATATTTTACTATGATATTCCTCAAACTTCTTGATATACACAGTTGAGTATTTCAGAAGTAGGAGTTACTACAGTGACAGAATCAAAAGAACGGACTCTAGATAAACCCACATACAACTGTCCGCGACTAAACACTGGATATGATAGGTCGAAACATATTCTGTCAAAAGTTTGTCCTCTTACATACATTTAGAAAAACCGATGGAACAAAAGAATAAATTATCTCGTGAATAAATTCAATTTATTCAAGTGTAAAATACAGCAATAAAATTGCACCAAATTACGTGCTATCCTCGTACCGCTACACACACGAGGTTGGCCGCTAATGTTTACATCTGGTAGTTCCAGCTGTTGCCATTCGGACTGTAGAAATATCGCCGATTTTTGTGCCGCATACCTACGCGTTTTATATATATAGATTATGAGAATTTATGTGGCTGTCAATAGTAGACACATTTTCTCTATATGTTAACACCGACGAGATCGATTCCAATAAGGTTAGTACACAGCAGCCTTAAACCTGATAGCGAAATGTATGAATTAATCACGCAGGCATATGTTAGTCCATATAACATACTCTCATGCAACTGGGCTGCTTTATTGTTTATCTTTGTACGAGACATCATTCAGCGAAATTACTCGACAAAAAGGTTTACTGTAATGTTCAGTGAAAGACCTGCCAGCGACTGTCCACAATGGAACCGGTGAATAGGCGGCCATCACCAGCGCCGAGTGCGTGCGCGCGTGAAAGAAACGAGAGAAAGTCAAAGAAAGGGCACCTGTTGATAATTAGTAAAACTTTCACCCACAACTCTTTTTTTATCTTTCTTTTTGTGCCGTGTCCCACATTTCGGGCACTCCCTCCCGCCCTTGGTAATTCCCCAAGCGTCAAGTGATTTCCTGACCAACACACTACTTTTACCGGTGTGTGTGTGTGTTTCTGTGCCACCGGGGGGGATCCGTTGAGGCCTGCTTTATTAATCGGATGGCAACGTTCAACCCCCTGCATCTAGCCGAGGTTTTCAAGGACCCCTGCGAAAAAGCCCGGTTCATCATCTAGCGCGCGCTGAAGCGAGGACTTCTTGTTCCAGCCCCCAAACGGGGCCCCGCGTTCTGTTTTCGAATTTTTTTTTCCTTCTATCCTTTCTAATTTATAGCCTCTGTCCGCGAGGGATAGTTTAGGGTAAGAGGAAAGAATTGTCTTCTTTTTTTATCATCTGAGCTAAATTGCCTATTTTTTCTTTCGGCACCCCACGTTCATCAACGGCATCATCTTCTTCTTCACTCCTTTTGGTCTACTTTTTTCAAGGTTTTATCCCGTTCGGAATTGGAACGCCAGGGGAGGGGGATGTCGAAAGGTCAGAACTGAAGCAAGGGAGTTTTTCCTTAAAAAAAAAATTTTGCAAGCCGGGCCACGTGGCGGTTGAAGGGGAGAGGGTGGACGAGAGTGACCTATTTCCATCTAGGTCTAACCCCAGCGTACTTTCCGTAACTTAGGTATCCGACTACGGTCGGAGCCGTTTTTTTTTTTTGAAAAACTGTACTTGCGAAAATATCTATTTTATTTTTCGAAGGAATATAACGCAAAACTCGAAAATGAGGAAAAAATAGACATTAACTATGCAAATTTTTACAAAATTGAGGCAATTGGGTCGAAATTTAGCAAATTTTTACAAAGCGGCTCTAGCGCTAACCAGGCCCTGATTTTCCATTACACCCGGGCCTAGGGCCCCCCCCCCCCGAATGTTGTATGCCCCGTCGACGGGTTTGTAACCAGTCGCGCCGTGTGCGTGTCACCATTCAATTACATAGGTTACGACTCATCACGGACTGGTTTGTGATTTGAGTCAGTTATCAGTTTCTTTTGAGTTGCTCCGTGTGCAGACGGCCTTAGACTGAATGCGAGACTGAACGCGAGACAGAATGCGAGACCGAATTCTGTCAACTTGCAGTCTAGAGCAGTGGTTCCCAACCGGTGGTACGGCACCACATGTAAATAATTACAAAATAAAAAGACTTTTTATATATATTTTAAATTTTCTGTTGAATCATATAAACTTGACAATTATATGCGTTAATAAATACTTTAAAAATTTTTTTTGATGAATTATCCTATCAAAGAAAATGATCAAATGCGTAATAAAGAGAGCAATTATAAGACATTCTCAAACAACAAAATTAACTAAAAATGAATTCAAATCTGCTTAAAGATGGCTAAAAGTATTAAAATAATGCATTGTCATCGTGTTCTGAGCTATTCTAAAAGTTTCAAATGACTAGCTAGTCGGGAAGATAGTTAAAAATCGATAGCAAGATTTGTACTGGACAAACAAGAAAGCGAATTAATAAAAACGTGGTAAAAAGCTACCAAATAAATGGGGAATTTGAAAGCAATGATCATTGAACTAGATGGGCCGAATATATCCAATGATTATCAGGTGTTGAACTAAATAAAATTTCTGAAAAGTTTAACATAATTATTTTATTATTAGAATATCATACATTAGAATGTGAGAACGTTAGGCTCGGTGCACACGAGCGATCCGGTGTCGTTGCGGCACCGCAGTTGCGATCAGGCAGTATATAGAGTTGAACTAACCGACTCACACGGACGACGGACTCGGTTAGTTCAACTTTATGTACTGCTTGATCGCAACTGCGGTGCCGCAACGACACCGGATCGCTCCTGTGCACCGAGCCTTAATCTTATATCCCTTTTGCCTGAGGGATATTCTATACCCCCATACCCTCCCTGGAAGGTCCCCCCCCCCTCAAGTCGGTGTGGGGGGTCCGCACAAGATTCAATTCCTGGCTTAGTGGTCCGTAGACTTCTACGAGTTGGGAACCACTGGTCTAAAGTTAAGGTTGCAGTGTACTAACCCTATTGGCTTCGCTCACCTCAATGTTAACCTATAGAGAAAATGTGTCTACTATTGGCAGCTTCATAAATGCTGATAATCCGATAAAATTGGAATTTTCAGATAGCCTGAACTATTCTGCACCTTCCGAAGGAATTCATTTTTTAAATTCCGTCAAACCAAAGGAATTGATGAGCGTTTAAAAGGCACTATACCAGATTTTTTCCCCCGAATAATTTAAATTTAAAAATATTATTTGCATTTTTTTAAAACGAAAAATGCTCCAAGGTGTAAAATTTCTTTTTCTATTACGGAGTACAATTTAAAATAATAATCTTTCAATCCAAGTCGGCAATACTTGGACATATTTTTTCCATAGGTTAACATCGAGTTGAGCGAATCCAATAGGGTTAGTACACAGCAACCTTAAAATTGCGGAATACATGCCCTATTGTGCCCGGTAGAGGGTAATAATACATGAGTATTTCATGCATTCTCTCGTGCCTCAAACTTGAATTTTGCAATTTTATCATTATCGCTCGAAATTTTCTTTTTTTTTGAATTATTTTGTTTTGCAGGAAAACTTGTTTTTTAAAGGAGTAAATAGCATATGTACTGAACCCGAATGTCTTGAAAAAATCATCAATCTCTTCAAACAGTTTTAGGAAAAAGCACAAAAAACACAAACAATTATTAATTTTGTCAACCAGTCGCGAGATGTCTAAATCTTGCCAAATGTACTAGAAAAGCCACAAATTTCGCCAACTAGTCATGTGTAAATGCGATCAACTCCCAGTCTAGAGTAAAATGGCAGTATATCTATGCTATCGAGCTAGGGTTTGGGCAAATACAACGATCTTAAACGCATTCCCTTGTGCCTCAAACTTGAATTCCGAAATCTTATCATTCTCTCCCGAATTTCCTTTTATGTTAATTTTCATGCAAAACAAAATGAAATTAATTTTCCGATTACTTTTCAAAGCGTCTAGTAGTTCCGAAAGTCTTGAAAAGTCATCAATCTCTTCAAACGTTTTTAGAAAAAAGCACAAAAAATATAAACAATTATTAATTTTGTCAACCAGCCGTGAGATGTCTAAATCTTGCCAAGTGTACTATAAAAGCCACAAATTTCGCCAACTAGTCATGTGTATTTTTAGTGGAGGTAAATGCGATCAATTCGCAGTCTAGAGTAAAATGGCAGTATATCTATCCTATCGAGCTAGGGTTTGGGCAAATACAACGATCTTAAACGCATTCCCTTGTGCCTCAAACTTGAATTCTGAAATCTTATCATTCTCTCTCGAATTTCCTTTTATGTTAATTTTCATGCAAAACAAAATGAAATTACTTTTCCGATTCCTTTTCAGGACTTCCAGTAATTCCGAAAGTCTTGAAAAATCACCAATCCTCTCACCCGCCCCATTAGAAAAAAAATCACAAAAAGTCATTAATTTTGTGCAGAGGTCGCGAAAAGTCTAAATCTCGTCAATGCCCGTGTAAAAAGCACGATTTTCGCCAATTAGTCGTGGATATTTTTGACGCAGATAAATACTCCCTACCCAGCCTGGGCCTACATCTTTGCTGCTTCGATCTTTTAGATATTTCCCTTTACCTAATTCTTGAATTTCATAATTTCTTTTTTATCTCTGGAATTTTCCTACTCCTAGAAAATTTCATTTTTTAATTGCCTTGAAAAGTTGTTTTTCCGGTAAGTCAACACTGTCTTGAATTTCTTTTCAACTGGTCGCGAAAAAATCCAGAAAAGTCACGAATTTTGCCAATTGGTTACCAAATGTTATCAATTTCGCCAACCGTTTGCGGTAAAGTCGCCAACCAGTCATTTATATTTTATGTGCAAATAATTTTTTCTTCAGGAAATCATTTTTTCCCTTTCACAGTGATTTTAGAAATTGAAAAAAAAATTTTTTTTTTTACAAATCTTGATGACAAATTACACAACTCAACAAATTTTAACTTTTTTTCTGTATCTCGCTTGTAAATGGGTGAATGTAACTAATTTTTGGGGTGCTGAATTTGGTGGAATAATCAGATTCCCTCTATCACGTCAGATTTATTAGATACACTGAAGTTACGTAAAGTCAACAGTGAAATATACGACAAAAGTTGACCGTTTGAAATATGAACAAAAAATAATATTCGTCAGTAAAAATATTTTCTTTATTACTTAACAAAAAAACTGTGAACTAATAGAACGAAACTGTTGCACAATAACCTATAATGTTAATATTAACAATGTTGTTTTTCAAAATAGGATAATATCTTTCTTGATGATAGTACTTGCCTTTTGTAAGATGTCTGATGATTCTCCCTAAACAGAAACCAACGGTAGTCGCCCATCGTTGCAGGGTCCCAAGTGCCCTTGATAACAGTGTTCTATAGTAAGGATGTCTTGGTGAAAACGTTAAGGGACAGTGGACTTTCAAAATTGTGAAATTCGTTCAAAAATTCGATTTTTGTTAAATTTTATTGAATTGTGAAACTACAGACGAGTAGGAATGTGTTGCAAACAGAATTTTTAATTTTTGTGATTACTTTCCTAGTTATAGGCATTTGTATTTAATTTAGATATTATGTGGTTACTAATAGCAATAACTTTAAATGCGGTTTTCTCAAAATAAAAATTTTCATGTCATACGAATATTCAAACTGCTCCAGGCGCAATTCTAATTATCGTATTGCTTTGAAATTTAAGTTTTATATACTTAGCTGTATATCAAATAAATCTTATTGAAAATAATTGGTAAATCGGAAGAAGCTGGGGCGGTTGGCGACTTTTTGGCGATTTTTTTGAAAAGTCGCCAAATTTGCGTTTCTGAGTCCGCGATTTTTTTTCCCCCGCTCATATTTTGTTGTTTTGCTGTTTTTAAAAGTTTAAAGTTTAAAATACAGGAACAGATGTAATATACGCAACGGGCTATCGCCAATTTGGCGCCAAAATCCCGTTTGGAGAGCTGTTAGGCTTAAACTGCGAAATGTAAACAATAAATTGGAAAACAAACTTACTGCTGGCTTTATGAAACTCGTAGGTGCACACGGGATCTTCGCTTCGCTCAGATACCCTTGCTTCACTCCGCTACGCTCCGTTACGCATCCGTCCAAAAACATTACAGAAAATCCCCAGCCGCTGGCTTCGCTACATACCGCTGGCTGTTGTACAGTAAAAAAAAGCTTCCGCTGGCTGTAGCGGTCAGTAAAACAAAGCTTATCCCACAAAAAATCAAATAATATTATCCGACCCGAATGTAAGAAACCATGGACTAGTGCGTCATTTACGACCCCTTTGTACCCCCCCCCCCCCTAGTCTCTATTGCGAAAATCTACATCTAACAATATCCAAAATCCTACCCTGATATTTAGAAACGACATCTTTAACCAACATAGCAATAAACGGCTAACTGAAAAGCATTGAACAAACACTATCAAAGGCGCATGGAATTGTAGGGGTAACCAGAAAAGGGGATACATCATAACAGGAAGTAAATAATCGCCAAGTTGGCGGCAGCCCCAACTTCTTCCGATTAACCAAATAATTATGCTTCGTAGCTCAGAATTTCTAAATTTTGTACTTGAGAAGATGATTTATAGGTATTTTTGCGTGATAAAAAGGGTGTTTTCACTATTATTATTTTTTTCTCTTTATATTTTTAATGAATGCTTAAAATAAGCAATAAGTTTCATTGTTAGTTCTATAAGGTATCCTGTAAATGAAAATTACCATATTATATGCAAAAGAAATGCGCATGGAACATTTTTAATCAGGCCAATTTTTGATATAATTAATAATTCATAATTCATAAATTATTAATATTTCATCATTAAATTTTAACCACTTTTACATATCTATGGTACTAATCACATATTCAAATTTCAAGCAAATCCATTAAAAAAAAAAGTTAGGCTTGAAGGTCCACTGTCCCCTTAACCCTGTTCATCACTCACAGCACCCAAGTTTTCTGGAAAAAAAGTCTAGGTAGGAGTGCAAAAAATGAATTTTTTGTGACATTCTAAATATGGGTACATTTTACAACCCATAAGTACATTTTACAACCCATATTCTTGTAGTTGTCCAAGTACACCAGTTACTATAGAAGCATATTCATCGTCTTTTTTGCTACCCCCAAAACCGCGAACAATGGCTCTGAAAGACGTCCAAGCAGCTAACTCCAGATTCGTGAGCTTAGCATCGAACGTTGGGTCTTTCAACAGTTTTCTGATTTGTGACCGAATAAATATACCTTCCTTTGCTTCACTCAATTTGGGAAAAAGTACCCTCAAATGCTTAAAGCCGAGGCCATTTTTATCAAGAGCTTTGACAAAGTTTTTCACCAGTACCAACTTTATGTGACGGGAAGGCAAAATGATTTTACTAGTGGTGTATATTTGACATTTTTCTCTCGAGGAACGTATGATTCATTTATTGACCATTGTTTGGCTTTGTAGTGGTTCTTTGTTTCTCGGCTGTCCCACAAGCACAAAGAAAACAGTAGAATTTTGTAAACCCACCCTTAAATCTAACTGCTTTGCCACTACTTTTAAATGGCAGCAAATCTGTCACCCATGATCTTTATATTTGACTGCCGCTAGCAACAGAGCCATATTTTAGTAAATTTCCTTCACTCCATGAGCCTGTAGCGTCACAACAAGGCTGATAAACTCTCTGAGGCATTTTGAAGAAATTTCACAACTATTGATCCATACCAAAGAAAGACAGAGTTCTAATTAAAAGCGAAAGCCAAATTTTTAAAACAAAAACTTAACAAGTAGGTTTATTTACAAAAAGAATTAAACATTAAACACTTCCGACATAATCATTTAATTTACGTGCAGATTCACAAATACACGCTCCAGGGCCCATTCTCTGCCCAAAAAACACGGAGCCTAGCAAAAACACGTCTATCCCGCTCGGATTTTATACAGCGTCTCTTCAAATAAACAACTCCAAGCCTCTCCTCTCGGCTGGCAATTCGGGGTCCGTCTTCTTGGAATGTCTGGATGTTTAGAAGGGGTGGAGGGGCCGGCAGATTATCGGCTGACAGCTCTTCTTAGACGCCGAACTTTATTACATTGCCGAAACGTTAAGATGACAGCTTTAGTGGCTGCATCTGTGAGGAAAACGGTTTGTAATCCTCCCACGTGTTCCGAACTGGTGGAACCGAACAACACATTCCTTGAAAAACACGAAGCTGTGTTTCAAGCGCTTGTGGGGTCTCGGGAAAAAATAAGACCATATTTCCAGTACGCTACAAGCCAAAGGTACTGATGGTAGTTTGTTGCCATTATGCAAAAGCACTACTTTCAGGCTAGCTTTCGCAACTTGATGCGTTGTGGTGGTGGGCGAAAGTTCATGCATCCAAATAAAGGTTTTAACCTACATAGTCATTCATTTAACCATTATTTTACTACAAAATGTAAATGATAATTTGCATTTCCCCACGTATTTTACCATGTATGTAAAAATTGCATTCTAAAACTTTGTAAAATCCTTACGTGATAGAAAATTTCTGATAGCAAATTCGAGATTCAAATATGCAAAAATCCATAAAAAAATGTTTATTACAAATCAGATACAAAATGGCTGTTGACCGTCATTTATGAATGTTTTGTATACACAAATGTGAAAAAAAAAATTGTTATAGTAAGAGTTAATGGGATCGCGAAAAAAAAATCCTGAAAAGTCGCGAATTTTGTGAATCGGTTACCAAAAGTCATCAAATTCATTAACCATTTGTGAAAAAGTCGAGAAAGTCGCTAACCAGTCATATTATATTTTATGTACAAGTAAATTTTTCATTCGAAAAAGTTTTGTTTTTCCTTTAAAGTGATTTAGGAATTTAAAATAAATATTTTTACAAATCTTGAGGACAAATTATTTATGAACATTTTGTATACACAAAGGTGAAAAAAAAATATTATAGTAAGAGTTAATGGGATCGCCAAAAAACCCTGAAAAGTCACGAATTTTGTGAATCGGTTCACAAAAGTCATCAATTTCGTTAACCATTAGCGAAAAAGTCGAGAAAGTCTCGAGAAACCAGTCATATATTTTATGTATAAGTAAATTTTTCTTCAGAAAAACAATTTTTTTTCCCTTTAAAGTGATTTAGGAATTTAAAAAAATATTTTTACAAATCTTGATGACAAATTATTTATGAACATTTGGTATACACAAAGGTGAAAAAAAATTATTATAGTAAGAGTTAATGGGATCGCCAAAAAACCCTGAAAAGTCACGAATTTTGTGAATCGGTTACCAAAAGTAATCAATTTCATCAACCGTTTGCGAAAAAGTCGAGATAATCGCTAACCAATCATATTATATTCTATGTACAAGTAAATTTTTCTCCAGAAAAACTTTTTCATTTTTCCTTTAAAGTGATTTAGGAATTTGAAAATAAATATCTTTGCAAATCTTGATGACAAATTATATATGAACGTTTCATATACAGAAAAGTGAAAAAAATATTATTATAATACGAGTTAATGGGGTCGAGCAAATACATAAAAACTAAACAAGCTTCATATTTTTAATATAAAATTTTAAATCATTTAAGTATTTTTTTTTCTGTACCATGATCTTAATTAAAACACATTCGAAGGGAAAATCATGACAATATGATTTTGATTATATATATAATAGCCGTTGTCTCTGTATAACACTTCCGGGCTGTACTCATCTTTCAATTGAAGCCCTCAGTAAACAAACGGCCGGTTAAGCTTAATTTCAATTTCAGATGTGGATCAGAATTTTTTCTTACCTAAAAACTAATATATTCTCCATCAAATCACGTTTGTTCAGCCTATTTTTCTATAAAACATTCAGAACTAAAAAAAAAGTGGATGCTTTTATCTGTATATTTAACAGTTTTTAAAAATCTGTTTACTTTTGCGATGAATTCTGAAAGTAAACAAACTTGAATGTGAATGAATCAAGTAGCTCAAGTATTCATATCGCGTAGTGAGCTGTAAAAAACTGGATGGCAATCTACTACTCCAATCGCATGAAAAACTAAATAAATAAAAAATAATGAAATGGTTTGCTTTTACAAGGTGCGGATTAAATGCAATATTGTTAGATAATTCAGGATATTTTTTAACTTTCATATACTTTTTCCATTATGACGTCATTATTAGTATTATGACGTCAAAATGACGGGTTGGATGGCAGTCTACTACTCCAATCGCATGAAAAACTAAATAAATAAAAAATAATGAAAGGGTTTGCTTTTACAAGGTGTGGATTAAATGCAATATTGTTAGATAATTCGGGATATTTTTTAACTTTCATATACTTTTTCCTTTATGACGTCATTATTAGTATTATGACGTCAAAATGACGGGTTACCTTCTAGTTCTTAAATAAAAATCGCAAGTAATTTTTGTATTACAATATTACAACTAGAATCGGCATGCATGGAACATGTGCTTGAGACTATACCCACACTGCTTTCATATTGCCATTCGGCAAAACATGAACTCATGTCCTCTGTGCATCGATGATATTATCGACCGCAAAAACAACATCCCATTCTTCGCCGACGAGCCAAACTTCTACCCAAGTTCAATATTTTTTTTTATCAAGCTCTATGAGGACGTAAGGAGTGTAAAACAACAAACAATCCTCCTTTGCATAACAAACGCAACTTCTCTAGCTGTAACCGCTATTCTTTGCGTGGCGCATTTTTGTCACGTAACGATTTTGTCTGGAACACCTCCACAAAAATATAATCTACGTTAAAAAAAATAGTTTGGGTTTCCTCCAGCTATTTTCCATTATTTTCTTAAATTGTAATATTTAATGAAGCGGGGTCTTTGGTATTGACGTGATTTATAACCTCTGTTTAACTTGGAAGTACTGATTTTTCCCAAGTCAACTGATGTAGAATCCATCAGTACTGGTGATGAACGCCGGCATATTTTCAAGATCAGCATCAGCGAACATTTTCAAGGTCGACATCAACGAACATTTAAGATCGACATAGGTGATTTTTTTGAGAATTTCTCTAATCAATTCACAGAGAGTAAATATGAACCCATGGCACATTTACACTAGCTTTTCGCGCTCAACATCAACGAAAATTTAAGATCGTCATCAGCAATTTTTTTGAGAATTTCTCTAACTAATCCACCGAGAGTAAATATTAACCCATGGCTCTTTTTCACTAGCATTTCAAGTTCAACATCAACTAAAATTTGAGACCGACATCAGCGAATTTATTAAGGATTTCAATCACCAGCCCACAGAGAGTAAATATTAACCCATGGCAGCAAATTTTTGCCAGCTTTTCAAGCTCGACATCAACGTACATTGAAGATCGACATCAATGGATTTTTTGAGAATTTAAACTGTCCACGGAGAGTGAATATTTACTAACGGCGACAAATTTTCACTAGCTCATTTTAATAAATGAGGTAATCGGCGCGATTACTTCAACATCAACGAACACTGAAGATCGACATCATCAGCGAATTCATTAAAGATTTCATTCACTAATCCACAGAGAGTAAATATTAACCTATGACAGCAAATTTTCGCCAGCTTTTCATTCAAGTTCAACATCAACGAGCATTGAAGATCGACATCAACGAATTTTTTTGAGAAATTCGCCAAATAATTGACAGGAAGTAAATATTAGCCAACGGCGGCAAATTTTCACAAGCGTCTTGAAGATAATTACATAAGATCGCCAGCGGTTCCCCGATATTGGCGTCAGTGAAACTTTCTCCATTACCTGAAGGTCGATTGCGTGATAACACCTACGGATCGACAAAGGATGGCAAGGAAGAGATTCCCCAGCTTTGGAAACTGGGACATGATGGGGACGTGTGGGTCAGATAATCAACCACTTTGTCGTGAAATGGGCCTCATAACTTTCGCAATCTGGAGCACGTGAAGGGGACAATGACAGACCGATGATACCGAATTTTTACCCCATTTTCTTTAAGTGGAACATGTGACGGGTCGACCAGACGTGAGTTCGGGCTCTGTTTTCAAGGTCTGAACCAGGGAAATCGGAAAACCGGACCCGAGGCTCAATGCCTTGCAGTTAGTGAAACTTAAAGGAAAAGAAAGTAGTGTTTTTCATTCACTGTTGCATAAACTCTTAAATGCTGATGATCATTAACCTTCTGTGCGTTTGAGGCGTATTTTTCCATCACATACTTTAAACTTGAAAAGCGTTTTTGGCAGATTACTCCCTCCTCAATTGAGTTTTCAAAATTGTCTCAGATGGTACAATTTTGACGCTTTTCAATAGCAAACTGGAGCATGGAATAATTCGTCATAAACGCTATTTCAGGCTGAAGAGACAAAAAATAAAGTCTCAAACTCTTTGACGGTTAACTCTAATGAATTATTTTTAAGCGTTTTAATATAAAAGTTCTTTATGTACATATTTTAGGTTTTTATTGTTTTTTAACACTATTGCTAGGTGGTTCTGTCAGTCGATCACTCGATTTTGTCACATGTTCCATTTTACGAAAATGGCAAAGACATGTCGACTCTGTCACAAGTTCAAATTAACGGAAATGGAACTTTCTATATTTCCGTGCTATCTCTAATTTTCTTTTACGGAAATGACAAGCTGAAATGTGCGGAATTTTTTTTCCTTCTATTTCTGAACCCTGTTTGGGCCCAAAGTTCGATCTAAAGGGTAGTGGTCAAACTCTGTTCATGTGTGGGCTCTGGTTTTTATTCATGCGTAAATTACCTATTCTCTTCTATAACTGAAATTCTAACACATACGTTAAACATGTAGCCTACAGTGATACTTCCTTTGATTGATGTTTGAAGGTCCTATCAGTTGTACCTTCATCGTGTAACGCTTGTACTGCGTTATTTCCTGTAAACACTTGACCAAAAATGAAGGTTAAAATGCGTACTAGTTACTTACTCTCTTCTATAACTGAAATTCTAACACATACGTTAAACATAGCCTACAGTGATACTTCCTTTGATTGATGTTTGAAGGTTCTATCAGTTGTATCTTCATCATGTAACGCTTGTACCGCATTATTTCCTGTAAACACTTGACCAAAAAAAGGGTTAAAATGCGTTCTAGTTTATGAATAGCGTATTTAGTCTCCTACACTCTTAGGTATAGGAAATGGCTGTGCATGCTCAATACTTATCTACTTCCCCTCCCACCCAGCCCCCCCCCAAAAAAAAACGAAAAAAAACATGAACGATATTACATTTTGTTATTTTTACGCTTGAAAAACTGAAAATCAAGGTTGGTCTCGATTCTAATTTGATCAAACCTTATTAAACTTTCGAACGGTACAGTGGTTTGAGACGAAATAGATGGTACGGTAGGGTCGGATCCGACCCGATCTCTTTTTATGTTTTTGGTAGATGAGGTTTTTGGTAGAAATAAGTACACAATAAGCATTTTTGCTGTATAACATTTATTGATAATATTTTACCTGAAATAAAACTCTTTTTGTAGAAAAAATGACCAACGAATTGCAGTTTTGCTAAACAAAGAAAATCTCTTTGGCATTTACATAGAATGTTGTATATATTAGGTCTAAGATGTAATTTAGTCTACCTAGTTTTAGAAGTTAGCGAAACCAACTTTCCGATCATAAAAATGTAAAAGATAATATATACTGACATTTTTTACCTTCAAAATCGAAATAAAAAAATTCAAAAAGCTAAAATAAAAGAATGACTAGTATTCATGAATAATGTTTTTCAACAAATACACTGGTATTTAGAGGAGAGGAGGGTATTATGGAATAGTCGGGTAATATGGAATACCGAGGTTTCGGCTCTGTTTGGTGCTGCTATCACGTGGGAATACAATGAATTACTCAAGAAAGACTCCCATGATGCAGTGCACTGAGAGTTGACCGCTTGTTGTTGTCATACCACTCGCTACAGAACAAAGTGTGTTTTGAGATTTTCAAGAGTTTTTGCAGGTAAGTTTTCCAAACATTTTAACCTATAAGTACACATGTGACTTGAACATTGATGTTAAGCATAATGTACACTAAAAGAATTGTAGTTTGTTATACTGTGGTCGTTTTTTAGCTGACAATGTTTTGTCCATCAGTTTAAAGGTTCATTTTCCATGATGGCGTGTCGGGTATTATGGAATACTAGGTATTCCATAATCCCCTTAGAGGCATGAAAGCTAGATCTTCTATAATAACCTACTCCCCATATAAAAAAAAGAGTTAGAGGATGAACTGAAAGAAAAGGACATAAAGACGGAACCAGAAGCTTCAAAACAACCAAAGAAACCGAACATTCAAAGACCCCCTGTTAAGAAATTAAACTTAGACCGACCTTCTAGACCTAAACCTACTAGAGATGACTCCTGTGTTAGCAGCGATGAATCGTTCTATTCTGGTGTATCATCTGTAATGGACTTCATGCCATCAACTGAAGAACTGGGAAACAAAGACGCTGAATGTATCTTCTGTAACGGAAAATTCTCCGAAGATCAACGAGGGGATATTTGGATTCAATGCTTCAGCTGTTCTCTGCGGGCTCACCTTGACTGTACCGGAGCAGATAAAGAAGATTATATCTGTGACTTTTGTAAACAGTCTAGAAGCAGAAATGACTTACACATAATCTTAAAAATATGGCTTTTATAGTTAAAAATAACTATGTTTTATGAATTCTAATAAGATTTTCAATTGTTTAAACCGCCTGTTCCATATTACCCGACTATTTCATATTTACCTTCATTTGTAACTTTTTTTAAAATAGTTTTTTATAGCAACAAAATAAATAGTATTTTTTTACAAGTGACAGTTCATTACAATTAGTTATAGTATGTACTCATGATGATTTTGGGGATTTTTATTAAAAAGTTATTTTTAGAAATGTAAATAGTATTCCATAATACCCTCCTCTCCTCTACTTATTTCTATATCTAGTAGGGTGGTCTCATAACTCTATCTGGTAGGGTTCCTTGTCAACTCGATCTCTTGCAACAAGAGGGGTGAGTACGGGAGGGGGAAGACACACCCTTGGGTCAAATCCGACCCCCCACTGTACCGTTTGAGGGTAAAATCAATGTACATATTTCACTTGTTGTTGTTCCTGATGAGCCTTGGCCGGAAGTTCCAGACCAGATACGTATAGGCTTCGGCCTGAGGGGTGAGGTTCGGGTTTTATAATAGCACCACAAGGGTCGGAGTCCGACTTGGCTAGGTGCCATCACAATTTTGACCGAGCACCCCCAGAGGCGACACCTGGGTGGGATCGTACCTTCCCCACCCACTGACCCCATAGGAGCTTTCCGGTCTCCGGATTTAATGTCGCCATATCCGGCCTAGACACGGAGGTACTGAACGGCGCTTGTCGGAATTCGATCCAAGTACCGCAAACCGACGCGCTACCGATAGGCTACCTTTGGCCCACACACCGTTCACTTAACACTTCAGCGGGCGTGCCAATTTTTGGAACACCAGCAGGCGCTCGTGGCACAAAATGCAACGTCTCTTTAAACCTTGATTAATCCTTTTGTAATAAACTTTTTTTTTCAAATTGAAAATTATAATTCTGCGTATTGTGACAAGATATAAAATGTTTTTAATACTGAGATATATTTATAATTAAAGGCCAAAGAATGCGGATACAATCGCCTTATTTCAAAACTGTCCGGTTTATTGGATCTAAGGACAACTTGCGAATGGATTCCTATTATGTCCAAAAACCTAAAAAACAATGAGATTGTCCATCTTCGTGATATGCGGGATACTGTGTAATAGCTGCACATTTGATCGAGTACATCAACTTCTGCTTTTTTCGTATTGTAATCATAATCAGTATCAGTATAATCGTTGGTTTACCACGGTTAAATCACGACTAACAAATGAATGGAAATGAATACAAGGGTCAGAAAATCGGACCTGCATTAGAAAAGGGTGTAGCTATAAATAGAAACTGCTTAGAACATTCAAACCTTACATGTAAAAACAAACCATTCAAAATTACGAAAATATTGCACTCTGTATCGCGCCTGCTGAAGGGTTTAAACCTTTTACTTGTTCATTTGTTTAGGTGAACAAATGTGTGCTATGCAACGCAGTTTTTAAATTATCCGTGTCATCCTCTTTAACGCCCATACCCTTGCATTAATTAGCCCGTATAATCGGATGGTCACTGTCATAGGCGTAGGTTGCTTCTAAAATTGTTTTTTTTTTTTTTTTTTTTTTTTTGGGGGGGGGGGGGGGGGGGGCACGAATCGAATTCAGTTAGGGCCCTCCTCAGCGCATTGACTACCGGACGGTCCTTAAAATATGAAATATTATGAATTTTTGAAATTGAATAACAATAGAATTGATGTTTGAGTAGTATTCAAAAGTTATGCAATGAGAAAAATAAATATAGTATAAATAAAATGAGAAAAAATATAACATCGAATTTTTGTTATGGATCATATCATTGTTAAATCCATGTTAAGGCTAAAGACATAATCGGAATGTTCAGTTTCGCAGTTTAAAATGGCGGAAAAAAAAACTTTCTTAAAAGTTTTCTACAATTTTCTGATTTAAATGAACTTCTATTAACATTTTAATTTATTTCAAGTTAAATTGGGGGGGCGGCACGAACTTTTAAGAAAGTTTGTTTTTTTCCGCCTTTTTAAACTGTGAAACTGAACATTCCGATTATGTCTTTAGCCTTAACATGGTTTTTAACAATGATATATAACCCCCCCCCCCCGACGCTACGCCTATGGTCACTGTACATGGAAGTGGCGTAGCTAGAACTTTTGCCGCCCGGGGCGGTCTCCAATTTGCCGCCCTTTGTAAGTCAATCAATTGGTGGTTTTTATAAATTAATAAACATAAATAAATAATTGTAATTAAGACTCACTATAGGTGGAGAACTTTTTTACCATTAGATGCCATATTTAAATTAGGCAGTAATAAAGGAGGCCGCTTAAGTTGATATACCTATAAATGCAACTTTTATAAAGACCCTACATTGACTTGACGATGAGGAAAAATATTCGAAATCATATAGTAATTTATAATTCGTAGAAATCGGATAGTAAACTTATGAATTGAACAAGTGGTTTTTTACAACTAATACTAAATAAAAATATGCCGCCCCAAAATATGTGCCGCCTGGTGCGGACCGCACCCACCGCACCCCCCAAGCTACGCCACTGGTACATGGGCTCAATTTCAGTCGCGCTTTTCAAGTCCACTTCCGTTGACAGCAAAGCAAATTCGGATCGAAGGAGGGGCCGCTTCCGAAGAGACACCAAAGCGAAACAAATGACGGGAAAGCAAAAATGAGCGCTTGACTTTCTTAATCGGACAGCTGAGCCGTATCCAACATATACCCTTATTTACAGCAGAAGAGCAATTGATTTTACTGCTGGAAAACTGTCCATGAAACGGATAGTTCGTCTAAATTGTTTAGTCTACGGCATCGACGAGTATTGTCTGGTGGTTTCGCATGTCGATTGGTGTTGCTCCCATCTGCTGCATTTTCAGAGGGCACTGGACAGTGTTACTTTAATTCTCTATTTAATGTCTTGCAAACGGTGCTAATGCTATGCAGACAGTAGACAACTGGTGTGCAGGACTAGACCAGCTATCTAATTATCTTTTTCGATGTCTGGAATTTTATAAGATCGCCCAATCCCTCCCACGCATACACGCACACACTTTGCAGTAAAACTAGGTTCTCTTTACAGTTGAACTGGCCATCCGCTGAAACATCGGCTGAATATATGTGTCCGCTGAATTTACAGTCGACTGTAAATTGTGTAGTAATATAGCCACGCTTCGCCTTTCTTAACCCTTCAGTTGGCGCGTCCGCGTATGAAGTGCAACATTTTCGTAATTTTGAATGGTTTGTTTTTACATGTAAGGTTTGAATGTTCTAAGCAGTTTCTATTTATATCTACACCCTTTTCTAATGCAGGTCCGATTTTCTGACCCTTGTATTCATTTCCATTCATTTGTTATCAGGGCCTTTTTATCGCATAGGCAAATCGGGACTTTGTCCAGGGCCCCCTGATGCTAGGGGGCCCCAAAACTCCCTTGGTGCATGCACCTAGTACTTCTAATAGTATGTATAGCCCATGGATAGTCTTTATTTTTATAAATGTTCGTAAGGGGGGGGGGCAAATAGCATCTGCCCAGGGGCCCCCAGCATTCATAATCGAGCCCTGTTTGTTAGTCGTGATTTAACCGTGGTAAACCAGCGATTATACTGGATTACAATACGACAAAAGCAGGAGTTGATGTAGTCGATCAAATGTGCAGCTATTACACGGTGTCCCGCATATCACGAAGATGGATAATCTCATTGTTTTTTAGGTTTTTGTACATAATAGGAATCCATTCGTAAGTTGTCCTTATATCCAATAAACCGGACAGTTTTCTGAAATAAGGCGATTGTATCTGCATTCTTTGGCCTTTAATTATAACTATATCTCAATATTATCAAAATTTTATATTTTGTCATAAAACGCCTAATTATTATTTTCAATTTGAAAAAAAAGTTTATTAGAAAAGGAATAATCAAGGTCGAAAGAGACGTTGCACTTTGTGCCACGCGCGCCTGCTGGTGTTCCCAAAAATTGGCGCGACCGCTGAAGGGTTAAACTTATGCTTTATGTATTTTTACAAATTACGAAAATCGTACGTATTTACGTAACGTAGATGTTGTTACCTTAAGGCTGCTGTGTACTAACCCTATTGGATTAGCTCACCTCAGTGTTAACCTATGGAGAAAATGCGTTTACTATTGGCAACTCCATAAATGCTGATAATCCAGTAAAAAAGGTATTTTCAGATAGCCTCAACTTCTCAGCACCTTGCAACAGAATTCGTTTTATTAATTGCGTCCACCAAAGGAATTTTGGAGCGTTAGAAACACACTATATCAGATTTTTTTCCCGAATAATTTAAATTTTAAAATATTTGCTTATTTTTAAAACTTAAAAATGCCCCGAGATGTAAATTTCTTTTTTATTTTCTTTTATTTTTTACAAAAACCTCTGAATCCAAGTTGGCAATCTTGGGAGAAATTTTCTCCATAGGTTACCATTAAAGGAGAGCGAATAGAATAGGGTTAGTACAAAACAGCCTTAATATTAAAAATAAAAACCTCTATTCGAGTTTTTAAATACACACTATGTAGTTACGCACTAAATAGTGTTATTGATTATACCCTTTTTTCCGTCCTGCTATCGTCAAGGCATTCGACGGTTATAGAGGTTATAACCTGTAGAGGTTATAATCTCCGGAGAAATTTTCCCATAGGTTAATATTAAGGAGAGCGAATCCGATAGGATTATTACAAAACAGCCTAAATAATAATAAAAAAACCCTCTTCGAGTTTTTAAATACCCACTAAGGTGCTTGTTCCGACTAGAGCAATTTGAACTCTCCTTCGAAATCACGTCCTGTTCAGCGCGCATGCGCTAGTCATGTAACTTTTTCTCTCTTTTTTGTGTGTAGCAGATTAGATATAGATTTAGATGAGATAACATGCGCTTTAACCTTTTATTAAATTTTTTCTCAAATTTTTGCATAGATTTCTTTTTGGTGTGTTCTTATTGATTTAGATTATAGATAAACTGACTAGATAGTGATAAAGTACTTTTAAAACTGAACCACCGCCTAGACCATAATTGGTGCATCGGCCGGGAAAAGATTCGGATTACAAATGGCCTTTGAATACATTTTTGTGATTGATTAAAGAATACAATTGGAATACAATTTCGCCTTGACTCAACTCCTTAGATCAAGGTAAGGATTTCTAATTTATTAATATAAACTATTAGTTGAACTTGAAGAACATTGACTGTTGAATAAATAGTGATAATTCAGTTAGAAATATAAAAATGGATAAGCTATCTAAGCTTAAAAAGAATAGAGCTATTAGACGTTCTGTTGTTACACAGTTCATTAATAAAATAGAAAGTGAATTTGACTCATATGATATACACTCATTGCAAGAACATTCAAATTATTTAGATGAGCTCTACAAAGAGCTAAAGGATTTTGATGACAAAGTTCAGAATGTTATTGATAATGAGAAAGATTTCGATTTAGAAGTAGAATCATCATTTGAATATTGTCAGAAAATCATGTTGTGGAATTCTAAAATTTCCGCTCAGTTAAAAGCTCAAAACGAAACCAGAAGTTCTCAGTCAAATTTCACCATTTCTGCACAAACCTCTCAGGTTATCTTAGATCACGATAACTCATTGGAAAACTCGAATTCTGGAAATAGAAATATTAATTACTCGAAGTCGATTAAATTACCTAAGTTAACTATCGACAAATATTACGGAGATCCATGCACCTGGCTGGAATTCTGGAACCAATTCCAAAACTCCATTGATCAAAATAATGCTTTGACGGAAATAGATAAATTCTCATATTTAAAATCATTACTTGGAGGTGCAGCGGCCAATGTTGTTTGCGGCTTCGCACTTTCAGATGAGAATTATGAAAAAGCGAAAACGTTATTAAAGAACAGATTTGCGAAGTCAAATAATTTAATATTAGCACACATATCTAGATTATTAAACCTTAATCCTGTGAAGGACTCTAACAATGTAACCGGACTGAGAAAATTGTACGATACTTGTGAGGTACAGATCAGAAGTCTAGAATCGCTAAATGTTACTTCTGGTATGTACGGTCATTTATTACAACCCATACTTTTAAAATTGATACCTGAGGATCTTGCTTTAGATTTTAATAGAAGATGTTTAGATAAATCAGAAGACGGCGAATCCAACGTGTCAGAATTATTGAAATTCTTAAAAATTGAAACTGAGTGTCGCGAATCATCGATAATGCTTCGTAGTTCGAAGGGAGAAGGGGGGAGAGTGTTAAACTACAGCCAGACAAGCTCGAGAAGTGCTGGCGTCAGGTCGAAGCAGTTTTCGAGAGATAGTCAAAACAATTTTCGCGATAAACAACATGATCGCTACCGAACGTCAGCGATAAATAGTTCTAAGGTACACGAATATATGTTGCCAATTAGTCAAACTTGCATTTACTGCAATGCGAAACATGATTCAGAGCGCTGTGAAAGTTTGAGTGTGAATGAAAAGAAAGATGTTTTGAGAAGACAGGCGCGTTGTTTTTTATGCCTGAAAGCACAACATAGAATTAAAGAGTGCAAAAAAAGAGAATTGTGCGATCTTTGTAATAGAAAACATAACAGATCCATCTGTTATCAACTCGAAAATAAATCAGACAGTAACACTGAAAATAAGGTTGTAACAGCAATTTCTCACTACAAAATTGAATCGGAAAATACTAAACCAAACGGAAATTCTCAGTGCAGTGTATTACTTCAAACATGCACAGCAATGATAAGGGAAACCCTTAACGATGATAAAATCGAACATGTTCGCTTGTTGCTTGATAATGGCTCGATGAGGAGTTTTATAGCTCAAGATATTTCTCAGAAGTTGAAACTACGAGTTATTAGACAAGAAACTTTATCTGTGTACTCATTCGGGACCAACAAACCAACTGAAAAAACATATAATGTAGTGAAATTAAAACTTGAAAACAGAGAAGAACCTTCCTTATATATCGAAATAGAAGTGCTAGAAACGGAGCAAATATCCGCAACTAATATTCCTGCTCCAGAGATTAATTTGGTTAGAGCTAAAAAACAGATGAGGGGATTACAGCTTGCAGACTGCTATAATTACGGAAATAATAAAATTGAGATTTTAATCGGTGCTGATTATTATTTTGATGTAGTATCAGGAAGACTCAAACGCTTAGGTGATAAGCTTGTAGCCACAGAAACAATTTTCGGATGGTGTCTTCAAGGTCGGATTGATTCAACTAACGAGTTACTGAGTATGAAGGTAGTTGTGGAAGAGAAACTTATCTCAGATCAGCTAAGACAGTTTTGGGAACTGGAGAATCTGGGCGTCGAAGCTGACGACAAAGATAGTAGTAATTTCGACGAACAAATTATGAAAGACTTTGAGGCAGGTATATCCTACAATAACAAGAGATATAAGGTGCGACTTCCTTGGAAACCTGAGATGAAGCAATTATTAGAAGATAATCGAGAAGTTGCTAATAAAAGATTTTCAAGACTACGATGTACGTTCCAGAATAATCCAATATTATTCACAGAATACAAGGCTGTTTTAGAAGACTACTTAAGTGAAAATATCATAGAGCCTGTTCCTGTTTTAGATGAAGCCAGAGAAGCCCCAACCTTCTACCTCCCACACAGGGCAGTGATTCGAACAGACAAAACCACGAGTAGATTAAGAGTGGTGTTTGACGCTTCTTCACATGGCAAAGGACAGGTATCCTTAAATGACTGTCTGCATACAGGAAACAATTTGTTACCCGATCTTTTCCTTCTTTTAATTCGATTTAGACAACACAGTGTTGCGCTGACTGCGGACATTAAGCAGGCGTTCCTGCAAATAGAGATAGATGAAGAAGATCGAGACGTGGCCCGATTCCTTTGGGACGATGACCCCACTAAACCTAACGCAGTTCCAGAGCTCAAGGAGTTCAGACTCTGCAGAGTCTTGTTTGGGGTGAGTTCATCACCATTCCTCCTGGCTGCAACCATTAAGTATCACCTAAAGAGGTATGTAGAAAGCTTTCCTGAAATTTACAAAATTTTAAGTACATCTTTGTATGTAGACGACTTGATCACTGGTGGAGAAAATGTAGAACAAGCCTATAATACGAGCATACAGAGTACTAAAATATTTGAGGATGCAAGCATGGTTCTACGTAAATGGCAGACCAATTCGTTAGAGTTACGTGAACTGTGGAAGAAAGTAGGGATAGATGTAAATGAATCCGTTGAGCCTAACACTCAAGCTCTGTTACCCAAAAGGGTGCTAGGAGTGGCTTGGAATGCCAACGATGACTTGTTTTATTTCGAAACAAAAAATTTAGAGAAATTCCTTTCAAAACGAGTAAACACCAAACGATACCTTCTACAAGCAGTAGGTCGCATTTTTGATCCCATGGGATTCCTCGGACCTTATATAGTTAGAATTAAGTGTCTAATTCAAGAGATTTGGTGTTTGGGACTGGATTGGGATGATTATCTCCCTCAGAATATAACCGTTGTTTGGGATGAATGGTGTAATGAAATCGAAAAGCTGAAGGATATCAGTATTCCTCGCTATTGTTTCGCTAATGCCCTTCCTAAGGAAATAAATGATATACAAGTACATTGTTTTTCAGACGCTTCGAAGAAAGCTTATGGCGTCGTCGTTTATCTACGTATAACACGCAGTGATGGAAGTATTTTTACTAGTTTTGTGGCGTCGAAGAGCAGAGTTGCTCCACTAAAAGCAATTTCGCTACCCCGTCTTGAATTAATGGGTGCTCTTCTTTCTGCTAGGTTATGTGATAAAATTTCAAAGGGCTTAGAATATTCATTTGAGCGTTATTTTTGGACAGATTCGTCTATAGCTTACTTTTGGATAAAGAATACGTCCGACAGGTTTAAACCATTTGTAAAAAACAGGGTACAAGAGATTCAGCAATATACCAATCCTAGTGAATGGTTCCACTGTCCTGGAAAGGACAACCCGTCAGATTTGATATCTAGAGGATTAACTGTCGCCGAATTAAAAGATAATAAATTATGGTGGAACGGACCTGAATGGTTGGTTCACGATAGGGAGAAATGGCCCAGATTTGAAGGATCAAAAAAGGGACTAGACACCGAAAAACTTGAAATTCGAAAAGGAGCTTTAATGAATGCAACAGTAGTAGATAGTGTAACGACAAATGATTTCATTAACAAATACTCTTCATTCAGCAAATTAGTTAGAGTCACCGCTTGGTGCTTAAGATTTTCTAAAAATTGTAGACTTGAACCTGAGTTAAGAAACAAAGACTTTTTGAGTGCTTCCGAAATTCAAAATTCAACCAAGATATTGGTTAAATATGTTCAACGTTCCGAATTTCATTCCGAAATTAAATCTTTACAATCAAATCGCCAAATCCAAAACAATAGTAAAATTCTCTCATTAAACGTATTCCTAGACAAAGAAGGACTTTTGCGAGTTGGTGGACGATTAAGCAATTCGAAACTTTCAGAATTCCGGAAACACCAATTACTTTTACCCAAAGCTCACCACTTTACTGAATTATTGATAGATTACTACCACAAAAAATCTCTTCATTCGGGTACTCAAACAACCCTGTACCTTATTAGACAAATGTATTGGATACCTTCTGGACAGGATAGAATCAAACGAGTTATTAGTAAATGCATGACTTGTTTCCGAACAAGAAATCAAACCATGAAGCAAATGATGGGTAACCTACCAAGAGATAGAGTTATACCGTCTCGACCATTTGAAAAGATAGGACTGGATTTCGCTGGTCCAATACTTACTAAACCTAATTTGAGACGATCTAAAGTGACTATGAAATCATATATCGCAATATTTATTTGTTTCAGTACGAAAGCTGTTCATTTTGAAATCGTATCCGATTTAAGCACTGAAGCCTTTCTTTCAAGTCTTAGGCGATTTATCGCAAGACGATCAAGACCAACTACCATCTGGAGTGACAATGCTACAAATTTCAAGGGCGCTAAAAACATCTTAGATTCCTGTTTTAAAATATGCAAATCGGACTCTGTACAAAAATTCAGTGCCGAAGAAGGCATAGAGTGGAACTTTATACCACCTGCATCGCCACATTTTGGTGGACTATGGGAAGCTAATATAAAATCGATGAAGAAACACTTGGTGAAGACTGCGAAAACAAAGATTCTAAATTTTGAAGAGTTGTACACGCTCGTAACTCAAATAGAAGCCTGCCTAAATTCCCGCCCATTAACTCCTCTTTCTGCAGATCCAACAGATCTTCAAGCCTTGACTCCAGGACATTTTCTGATAGGTGCCTCCCTATTACAGTTACCAGAAACTAATCATACTTCAGATAATCTGTCTTTATCTTCCAGATGGACCCTAATACAAGACCTAAGATCTACATTTTGGAACCGATGGACAACGAATATCTTAGCCACCTGCAATCTCGAGCCAAATGGGCTACACAACAACCCAACCTAAAGGTAGGACAGTTAGTTTTAATGAAAGACCCAAGCAAAATTCCAATGGAATGGAATCTAGCACGCATCGAGCAAACGTTTACTGGTCAAGATGGACTAGTTAGAGTGGTGGACATGAGAACGAGAAACGGGGTTTACCGCCGTGCCATCAACAGGGTCGTCCCACTTCCCTTTCCAGATGATGTTGGACCACCGTCCAACGGGGGCCGGGATGTTCCGACTAGAGCAATTTGAACTCTCCTTCGAAATCACGTCACTTGTGACGCGAAGCTGTTCAGCGCGCATGCGCTAGTCATGTAACTTTTTCTCTCTTTTTTGTGTGTAGCAGATTAGATATAGATTTAGATGAGATAACATGCGCTTTAACCTTTTATTAAATTTTTTCTCAAATTTTTGCATAGATTTCTTTTTGGTGTGTTCTTATTGATTTAGATTATAGATAAACTGACTAGATAGTGATAAAGTACTTTTAAAACTGAACCACCGCCTAGACCAGTGCTATTGATTATACCCGTTTTTTTCGTCCTGCTATCGTCAAGGCATTCGACGGTTATAGAGGTTATAATCTTTGGAGAAATTTTCCCATAGGTTAATATTAAGGAGAGCGAATCCGATAGGATTATTACAAAACAGCCTTAATAATAATAAAAAACCTCTCTTAGAGTTTTTAAATACCCGCTAAGGTGCTATTGATTATACCCGTTTTCTTCGTTCTGCTATCGTCAAAGCATTCGACGGTTATAGAGGTTATAATCTTTGGAGAAATTTTCCCATAGGTTAATATTAAGGAGAGCGAATCCGATAGGATTATTAGAAAACAGCCTTAATAATAATAAAAAACCTCTCTTCGAGTTTTTAAATACCCACTAAGGTGCTATTGATTATACCCGTTTTTTTCGTCCTGCTATCGTCAAGGCATTCGACGGTTATAAAGGTTATTCCTATAGATCATTGGTTCTTAACAGGGATTCTTTCTCTTGATATAAATTTTATAACCCTTGATTATTATTTTAAATGCAAACTTTAAAGTCGACGGTTATAAAGATTATAAAGGTAATTCGACGGTTATAAATGTATCGTCAATCATTCGACGGTTATAGAGGTTATTCCTATAGATCATTGGTTCTTAACCGGGATTCTTTCTCTTGATATAAATTTTATAACCCTTGATTATTATTTTAAATGCAAACTTTAAAGAATGTTTCAAAAACAGCTTAAAAATTTAATTTAAAAAAATCTTAAGAAGAATTTTTCAAAAATTTCTCTTAGTGCACCCCTACACTATAAGAAACCCCTACACTATATACCCCATGCAAAATTTCAGCCCTTTTGGTTCAGCGGTTTGGTCTGTGCGTTAAATGTCAGTCAGTCAGGCAGTTACGGAACTGTTTTATATATATAGATAATATGGTATCATTGTAAATGTATTCATTTTTTATGCAATAATTATCTTGCAATAAATGTCTTTTCCTAAATAATAAATAGAAACACATTTTTCAGGGTGGTGCGGGAGCTTTTTTTCAGATTCAAGGGGGTGTTGACTATTGAAAAGGTTAAAAACCACTGCTATAGATGAAATCAGCAGTAAAATTAACATCTTAAAAAAAAAAAACCTAAGCGCCATCAATATAACAGCGTCACTCTCCCCCCCCCCCCCCCCCAGTAACATCTCAAAAGACCCGGATTTTATATTAGTTTCTATAAAAACTGGTCATTTTGGAAAAACTTGCAGGAAACGCATCTATAAGCTTTCGGATCAAAATGGTGACTCAGCATGTCGACAATGAAGAATGAAATGCGTGGTGCGTCAGTTCTGATAACTAGGAGTAGCAATCCTGAAATATCCAGGATGACTCACGAACGTCCATTTTGTTTCGCAGACTTGCCAACAAACGTGCCGCATTTGATAAAGTGTTTATCTCCAATTTACGAAAGAAAAAATAGATTTGAAGTTCTCTTTTCGGCTCCTTTGCGAGGTCAATTAATAATGCGTTGATTGAATACAAAAGTGCGCATAATTCCAGAGATAAACGGCCTTCCAAGAGAGCTGTATCTGACAGTAATTAACTTTCTTTTGAAAACTCATTTTTTAAATAGTGGATAGGCATATAACTTCAAATTTGTGGCTATTATGAGTTTGGGAATTTTTTTAAATACAATAAAACCTCGTTTACCCGGTCGATGTTCACATTAAATAATAATTTTTAACTATGATAGCAAGAACGTAACTAGAAGTACGCCAAATATTCGCTTTTTGGTGTGATTCAATATACAGTTCCTGCATGGATTGTACAATAAAATATGGTCATAAAATGCTTTTTGGTGAGTTTAAGAAAGCACTAGACTTACCAATTCTTTGTTAAGAAATGGTGTGAAAAGTTATTTTCAAATTTTTTAATGTCTTGCAAACAATACTATGTAATCTATATATATAAAACAGTTCCGTAACTGACTGACTGACTGACTCAGTGACATACAACGCACAGACCAAACCGCTGGACCTAAAGGGCTGAAATTTTGCATGGTGATTCTTCTTATAGTGTAGGGGTGCACTAAGAAAGATTTTTGAAAAATTCTTCTTAGATTTTTTAAAATTAAAATTTAAGCTGTTTTAGTAACTTTTTTAAAGTTTGCATTTAGAATAATAATTTGAGGATTATGAAATTTATATCACGGGAAAGATCATAAAAATTCCTTTAAAATGAAATCTTTTTCGAATCTTTACCTATATTTTCTGATTTTTGGGGAATTTTTAAAGATTAAATTTTAGAATTTAATTTATTAAATGCTGATCACGTGATTTCTTTTTCTGGTGCTTTAAATAAATTTATCGTCACGTCCATAACAATGAAATAGACAAAAAAATATTTTTTCTCTTGCTAATGCGTCAGACGATTGGACATTATCCAAAAAAGTATTAAAATACAGTAAAAGATATGTCCCTCAAACTGTACAATATTAACTGTACTATATTCTTTAGTATGTCCTATTAGATTTAATTTGAATATTTTCTTCTACATTATTTTGTCTATAAAAAATCTCTTACGATTTTTTTATAAATATTTTTTTTTGTTTTTTTTACATCAATTGTATGCATTAATCGTCGTATTTATTATACATATATATATATATATATATATATATATATATATATTTATTTATTTTTTTGGCATTGACTGCATACATTGACCGTTGTATTTAATTTGAATGTACTCCGTAGCGAAGTGCGGGTTTTCAGCTAGTTTTGTTATAAAAAATAGTTTATTATAATAATAAATGGTAAGTCTGTCTAGTTAAGGATTTTGTTTTGCTTATTGCCCATATTACCCGAATTATCCGGATTTTCGATTGTCCGGATTGTCTATGGTCCCAGTTAGTCCGGATAAACGAGGTTTTACTGTATATTAGTTTCAGTAAAAGAGACAATTCAAGAAAAGTTTAAATGATAGAAACACATTTCTCTCAGTCCCTCTATGAGGTCAGAAAAGGTGGGACAGGGTACGATACCCCCAAATGTCGCCCTTGCGGGTGCTCGGTCTAGGGATGGGATATTGATATCGATATTATCGAAATATCGATATTTTCCCTTCTATATTACATATTATACAGAGGCTGTTCGCACATTTTTTAGACGATTTTGGTAAGCGGTAATAAAAAAAACATTTGCTGCAAAAGAAATAATTGCAATTGTACTATGTTTTTAAAAGTCGAAATTATCGTCTGCGGCTTGAAAGTTTTGTTTTTATTCAAAATGGCCTTCTTTAACAAAGCAGTGGTTCGAAGGCCACATTTATGCTCTTTCCGAAGAGAAATATGCATACTCCGTTATCCAAAAACGATGTGAGAGTCATGGTTTTGTGATATCTAAAGCGTCGATAGGTAATATCGTCAACAAGAAAGGAAAAAAACGTCAAATTGGAGGCTCAAGTGGGACAAAAATTCCAAACAAGTATCCAAGGTAAAAACGGACATCTTCGACTATTGCAAAGGTACGTTGTTAATTGTTAAAAGAAAATCCCCCTATTCAAAGGACAGTTGCAAAATCATTAAAATGCTCGGTGTCCACTGTAAACAAAATGATAAACGTTGATTTAAATCTTAAGAAAGCGGAAAAACGCAATGTGCATCGTCTTCTTCCAAATCATATCGCCGAACACAGGACACGCTGCAGAATTCTATATGAGAGACACACATCCAAAGAAAAATGGAAAATAATTGTCACAATAGATTAATCATGGGTGTATTTAAATGACTGCAACAAAAAAAGAGCCATTTATTATCATAAAAGGGGAGAAAAAAATTTAAGTACATGGTTCAAAGAATTGAAAGAAAGTTTTTCTAAGGGATTCATGATTGTTGCTGGTTTTTCTTATAATGGCAAGTTAAAAATAAAGAGAGTGGAAAAAAATGTCAAGATTAACTCCAAATACTATCAGGAACATATTTTATCGCCAATTTTTCTGAATGAAATACCATCGCTTTACCCACAGTGCCATGAATCTGTGAGACTCCATCAGGACAAAGCTAGCAGTCACACATCAAAATCCACTGTAAATTTCCTAAAAGAAATGGAACAAAAAACTGGTATCAAGGCCATACCCTTCACTGATATCCCTACTAAATCTCCCGATGTATCACCTATGGATTTTTGTGCTTTCGGACTTTTAAAATCTGCATTATCCAAACGTCGTCCCAAAACACTTACAGGACTCTGGAAAGCTGTTCAGGAGGAATGGGATAGAATACCTCTTCTGACACTTTAAAAGGCATTATTATCCTGGAAATTGCGGTGTCGAAAGATAGTTCAGAATAAGGGATGTCAAACAGAACATTTAAAACACAAGAATTTTATGTAATTTAGTTTTGTGATTACAATATACATCGTTTAAAAAATGTGTGAACAGCCTCTGTAATATCGATATTTGATTTCTGATAATATTGGAATATCGATATTATATTCCCGATATCATCGATTACATATTTTCGAAAGAATTTATTTGAAATAATTATAATTTATAAAAATTTGGGTTGAAAAATTTCTAAACCAAAGAGAAAAAATAAATGAGTGATACAAATAATTTCTAATGTATACAAAGTAATTTTTAATATAAGCAATCAAAAAATGCATGAAAAAATAAAAAATTGCTCAATATATAAAAAAAAATTCTAGAAAGAACAAAAAATGAATAAACATTTTGTATTTTGCACTTTTCTCATCAATACGAGAGCAATTACTCCACCATTTCGTGTTTGTAGGCATTATTGAACTTATTTTATTAATTATTGAAAAACAAACTGAAATTTATGAAAAACACGTTAAAGCACAACTGCAGAACTTTGCTACAATGAAAAGAATAAAAGAAAGAATACTACTAGCAATAGAATTGAGAAAACCGGTTATCTCCAATATCTCCTTCCAATTTGTTTACATACACTCAGTGTTCCCATTGCTTCATCCAAACTAGGGTTTCTTTCTATCTCTAAATAGAAACTTTTAATTTGATAAAATATTGTTCTTTGAAATGTTATTTCATTATTAAAAAAATTACGATCATTTTTTTAATCGCACTATTACCATATAGTATATATTATTTTACCATACAATCATTCCTCCGAATACGATTGACTGCATATTGAAAGGAAAATGTGCTATCGATATTTTGAAATATTGTTTACATTTTGAAATATCGTTTATATTTTGAAATATAGTGAATATTTTTAAATATCATCGATATTTTGAAATATCGATATTTTTGTGCCGATATATTCATTGATATCGATATTAATAACCGATATTATTATCGATACTCATATCGATATTTTGCTTTCGATATCCTATCCCTAGCTCGGTCCAAACTAAGGTGGCAACTAGCTAAGATGGACTCCAACGTTTGTGGTGCTATATAAACAAGAGCCACATACAACAGCCCGGAACCTATATGGAACCTGGTCTGGAACTTCCCACTAGGAGACATTAGGAACAACAACATTAATATTTCTCGCATTATTAGCTCAAAATGGCTGCCATATTTGGCTACAATAGGCAACAAAATGTCTGGTGCGTCAGCTCTGATATCTAAGGCCTTCGCTTTGGAACAGTGACGTAATACAGAAGACTGTTGCTGTTGTGTCTACCGATACCGAGCTCTTGGCTATTGTGCCATTATCTCGTGGGCTCTCCAGTAACTTTGGACCATATCACTAAAATCCTGTAATGCAGTACACCTGTCCAAATGTTTAGCGTTTAAAAACTTGTCCAGAATTGCATAAAACGCTCAGGGACTTTCAATCTTGTTCTTTAATTTTCAATATTTTACTCTATATACCCCATGAGTATAATTTATATTCTTTTCTACTACACTAAAGATATTTAGAATTCACAAATAAGTATTTTGTGGGGGAATAAGACCTATTTATCCAAAAATCCTTCAAAAATGTTAGAATTTTTCAAAAGGCTCCATGCATATTCATTTTCTTCTGATATCTACCAAATTTCTCAGAATTGTTAATTGAAGTGTTTATCACAAAAATGAGCATAATTCTTTAAATCATATTTTTTTACAAATTTATAGACCATAAAATAAAGTAAAAATATAAAAAAAAAAATTATAGGCAGAATAGAAAAAAAATTATTTAAGACTTTAGATTCCCCCACACACAAAAAAAAAATTAATGCAAATTTATATTTATATACATATGGTACAATATTTATATACATATAACTTACAATACGAAATTTAAGAATTTTAAATAATATAGAATGCGCATGGAGCCTTTTGAAAAACATTGGCAGTTTTGAAATATTTTTTTTTAAACAGGCATTATTCAGCTAAAAATTCCTTATTTTGAATTCTAAGGGTTTTTAATGTAGTAAAATAGAAAATTAATTATTCTCATTTTGTATATAGAGCTAAAACCTGAAAATAAAAAAATTCGAATTTGAAGGTCCCCTGTCCCCTTAATACACAAAACTAATAATATTTTAAAATTTAAATTATTCGGGAGAAAAAAATCTGGTATAGTGTGTATAGACTAAGGTGACCAGACGTCCCGCTTTTGGCAGGACAGTCCCGATTTTTAAGGGGATGGTGGACCTTTCAAAACGATTTTTGAAATTTTTACCACAGAGATATGAAATTTTGTATATATATTCATTAAAGTATAACAATATTAAACACCTTATAAAATTTTATAAATAATTTTAAAAAAAATATTTTATAATTAAAAAATTTAAATTAAATTACCCTTCTTTAAAATGCTCCTTGCGACTCAATTTTAAACTTTTCCCCTTAATTTTGCATTTATATTGCTTATAAATACTTTCTGAACAAAGTTATGTATTTTTTTGTACTTTCCTTGAATAGTTAATTTAAAAAAAATATTTTTATGCTTGTACTCTGAATTTTCGCGAAATTTTTGTACTTTTCTACACTAAAGTTAAACTTTTATAACCTAAATGACCTCGAATCCTAAAATGGATACATAACTTTATTTTGATGTATTACAGGAATCGTTATTATAAATTTCATAAAATTTCGTCAAAAATTATGACGTGAGGAGCATTTTAAAGACTTGCAAATCTGGAAATTTCTTATTTTGAGAAAAAGTCATTTTAAAGATAATTTTTTATCTACCTTTAATACTTACTACTCTAAAGACACCAATTTTTCATTTTTCTTTTCACTACACATTTTAAATGCATTTCATTCGAATATTTACATGTTTTTAAAATATTAATACACCCTCAAAAAAAATTCCAATTTTTGCTCGATTTTTGGTAATTTGAAAGTCCACCATCCCCTTAACAATTTGTCCCGCGTCCCGCGGCGTTTTAAAAAAAGTCCCGATTTTTGGAAAGAATGCACGACAAGCTAGGGAACGGCGGGAGAACGGGAAGGGAGTATACGGTTTTCGGCGGCCATGTGGCTATTTAGCCAGGATATGAGTTTTATATTATTTTTGCTAATTTTATAATGTTAAACTTTAATAATCTATCTATATATATAAAACAGTTCCGTAACTGACTCATTCATTCATTCATTCACTGACTGACTGACATACAACGCACAGACCAAACCGCTGGACCTAAAGGGCTGAAATTTTGCATGGCGATTCTTCTAATAGTGTAGGGGTGGACTAAGAAAGATTTTTCAAAAATTCTTCTTCGATTTTTTTTTAAATTAAATTTTTAAGCTGTTTTTTAAACTTTTTTTACGTTTGCATTTACAAAAATACATTGAGGGTTATAAAATTTATATCACGAGAAAGATCATAAAAATTACTTCAAAATGAAATTTTTTTCGAATTTTTACCTCCATTTCCTGATTTTTCGTGAATTTTTAAAGATTAATTTTTAGAATTTAATTTATTAAATGCTGATCACGTGATTTCTTTTTCTGGTACTTTCAATAAATTTATCGTCAAGTGCACAACAGCTAAATAGACAAAAAAATATTTTTTTTCCTTGCGAATGCGGCAGACAATTGGACATTATTTTGTCTATAAAAATATCCCTCACGATTTTTTTATAAATATATATATTTTTTTCTACATCAATTGTTTATATTGATCGTCGTATTTATTATAAATATATATATATATATATATATATATATATTTTTTTTTTTTTCTTTTTGCATTAATTGCATACATTGACCGTTGTATTTAATTTGAATGTACTCCGTAGCGAAGTGCGGGTTTTCAGCTAGTAACAAATAATTGTTGAACTGATTATCGAGAACTACTTATCAAAGTTCGCATTGTTGATCAGTTGTTAGAATTCGAATTTTGAAACAAACCATGTCCCATACAATAATGCGCTAAAAATTGTGGAATAAGCGCGGTTCTTACCAGGAACTAATGCTACGACTGAACGCGTTTTTTCTACGGTAAATAAAGAATGGACATAAGAAAAATCCCAATTAAGTGTTGAGACTTTGAAAGCCAAATTATGTGTGAAATATAATTTAACAAATTGTTGTGAAAAATTTTATGGCCTTCTAAACAACGACAGCAATACTAAAAAAAATTCACGCAAATGAGAAATATGCCAAAGAATAAAAGAATACTATACATATTTTTTTTATTTATTATATTTGTAAATTGTACTTATGTTGAAATTTAAAAATATATATTACAATACTATATATTTTTGCGTTCTATGAAAATTTTTGTTGCTCCATATAGACCAAATTTTTAATCAAGAATATCACCCCCCCCTCCCCCCGGCCGGTCAATGGTGTCCAGCTTTACCAATGTTAAAATCTGGTCACATTAGTTTAGACGCTCATCAATTCCTTTGTTGGACGATATGTATCAAATGTTGCAAGGTACAGAAAAATTCAGGCTATCTGAAAATACCTTTTTATTGGATTTCCAGATACCATACTTATCAGAATTTATGTAGTTGTCAATAGTAGCCACATTTTCTCGATAGGTTAACATTGAGGTGAGCGAATCCAATAGGGTTAGTACACAACAGCCTTTTCGTGTATAGGCCGGATAAGGGCACTTCAAATCTGCAGACAGGAAAGTCCTTCTATGAGCTCAGTGAGTGGGGGAAGGTACGATCCCAACGGATGTCGCGTACTGGGGACGTTCGGTCAAAATCAGGGTGGCACCTAGCCAAGACGGACTCCAACCATTGTGGTGCCATTATAAACTGGAGTCGCACTACTCAGCCCGAAGTCTAAATGGACCTGTTCTGGCACTTCAAGCCAGGAGGCGTTAGGAACAAGAACACAGCAGCCTGAAGTTGGGGGGGGTGGAGAAGCTCAAAAATCCTATTTATAAGATGTGATGATACATATCAGATTGTAACATCAAGGTGTGTGCATGTGTGTGTGTGGGGGGGGGGCAAGCACCTGACCCACCCTCTTCCCTCATCACTTGCTTTGACTTCATGTGTCTAAAGATGACCGTGAGGTGGTCCGCCGGCGGACCACCTGTTGAGAACCACTGTTCTAAGGGCACCTTACGGTCATCTTTAGCCATATGAAGTCAAAGCAAGGGATGTGGGAAGAGGGTGGGTCAGGTACTTGTGCCCCCCCCCCCCACACACACACACACACCACAGGTGGTCCGCGAGAGCCTCGGGAGTGGTCCGGCACTACATATAAAAAAGTTGCCAAACTGGTCCGTACATGGTTCAATTTCTGGCTTAGCGGTCCACAGACTTCTTAGAGGTTGGGAACCATTGCCTTAGAACGAACAAAGCGCTCATCTTTGGCCATGAAGTCAGTCGGTCTGTGCGCTGATCGCGCACGCCCGTGGAAAATTATCCGTAACCGCAACGGAATGTGCTGAAGTGTCGGCGGGAAGCTCTGTTCCGCGAATCGATAGGCGAACGCGGAGGACGGAAGTGAATGCGAGAGGGCATATGCAAATTCCGCTTTTAAAATGCGAACGCGCCGGCCTTTCATGTTTTTCCTCGATCGGAAATGTTGATCGGAGTTGTGACGTCTGGCTGAGTCGCATCCTCTGTTAGCTTTTCTTTCCCCGTTTCGAGACCGTTTTCTGGAAATCTTCGGCGATAAGCGGCGGCGAGAGGCCCGTTGTAACGCCAAGATACGATTTTCCCTGTAACTGGGCGACTTGTCGATTCTCTGGTTCATACGGGTTAGCTGTCGTTTTACCCTTTCGCGTTCAACTGAAAGCTCGTTATTAAATCGATTGTAAATTTCGTCTGATGCGTTTAGGTAAATAATGGTACAGGGAAAAATCTTTTCCAATTCTTTTACAATTTATGTTTGGAAATAATCTATAATTAACCCTGCGGTTGGAACATGATTCTTTTCCAGCTTAGTGGGAACATCTGCCTGGAAGGCAGATATAGATGGAATACAGTCGAACCCCGTTATAGCGAACCCGGTATATAACGAACTCACGGATATAACGAACGAAAATTTTGGTCCCGTCGATTTCCTATTGTACATAATTTAACTCTTCAGCGGGCGCGCAAATTTTCGGAACACCTTTTCAAAAGAGAATCAGGGGAAAACGAATGATTCCAACAAAGACACTTTATTTTCAAAAGAGAATCAGGGGAAAACGAATGATTCCAACAAAGACACTTTATTTTCAAAAGAGAATCAGGGGAAAACGAATGATTCCAACAAAGACACTTTATTTTCAAAAGAGAATCAGGGGAAAACGAATGATTCCAACAAAGACACTTTATTTTCAAAAGAGAATCAGGGGAAAGCGAATGATTCCAACAAAGACACTTTATTTTCAAAAGAGAATCAGGGGTAAACGAATGATTCCAACAAAGACACTTTATTTTCAAAAGAGAATCAGGGGAAAACGAATGGTTCCAACTAAGACACTTTATTTTCAAAAGAGAATCAGGGGAAAACGAATGATTCCAACTGAGACACTTTATTTTCAAAAGAGAATCAGGGGAAAACGAATGATTCCAACAAAGACACTTTATTTTCAAAAGAGTATCAGGGGAAAACGAATGATTCCAACAAAGACACTTTATTTTCAAAAGAGAATCAGGGGAAAACGAATGATTCCAACAAAGACACTTTATTTTCAAAAGAGAATCAGGGGTAAACGAATGATTCCAACAAAGACACTTTATTTTCAAAAGAGAATCAGGTTAAAACGAATGGTTCCAACTAAGACACGTTATTTTCAAAAGATAATCAGGGGAAAACGAATGATTCCAACTGAGACACTTTACTTTTAAAGTACTGGAACAAATAGAAAATAAATGGAGGTATGTAGGATCTGGATTTGAATGCATCAGAGCCCCGAAGCCACTGAGAAATGCTTGCATCAATTTTCCGTAGAGAGAAACTAGAGTCAAAAAGAGCATCTACAGTGACCGGTAACAGGCATTAATTAATATGTGGTTTTGTATACGTACCATGAGGTATGTTCGAACAGCATGATTTCATTGAATATAGGAAAAGAACGTTGAAACGCGCATCTGCCATTTGTTTATGGTCATGTCGTACAACCAACCCCACATCCATGTAGTTTAGCAGCGCTGCACTTTGAATTCACCGCAAAAGTGAAAAAATATCTCTAGGCCTCTTTACATGAACTGTTAATACTTTTGACCATACGCAGCGCTGCCTATACTCCATGTTACCCGTACTATCAAAAACGTAACACTAGTTTTGACAAAATGTCCGTATCTTTTGAGACATTTTTGGTAAATAAAATCCAGAGCTATGTAGATGAAATTCTCAGAGTTTAAAATTAGTTCTGGATAAAGAAATGCATCCTTGAAACGACATAATCAATTGTCGGTTATTTCGCCAAAGAGACTATAGTACATTAAGATATCTGTTGGGATATTTTTGTGAATAAATGCCAGTGTGTCGGAGACAAAACTTTCGAAGAGTAGAAATTAATTCTGAGTCAATAGTACAACATTTATCCAGATTCAGTTGTCGCTTCGTTCGCCAACAAGATCACTGTGCACCAAAAGGTTCATATTTCTTGCTCAGTGTTTTATGCTTAAGTTCCTGAGTTACGTCGATAATTCAATGGCCTTATTGACGAACGAAGTGACAACTGAATCTGGATGAATGTTGCACTATTGACTCAGAATTAATTTCAACTATTTGAAAGTTTTGTCTCCGACACATTGACATTTATTCACAAAAATGGCCCAACAGATATCCTAATGTACTATGGTCTCTCTTGCGAAATAACCGACAATTGATTATGTCAGTCCAAGGATGCAATTCTGTATCCAGAATTAATTTTAAACTGTGAGAATTTTATCGACATAACTCTAGATTTTATCCACCAAAAATATCTCAAAAGATAATTCTCTCAAAATTTTTACCACGCCTTTATTAACTCGCTTTCTTGTTTGTCCAGTACAAATCTTGCAATCGATTTTTAACTAATTTCCCGACTAGCTAGACATTTGAAACTTTTAGAATAGCCCAGAACACGATGACAATGCATTCTTTTAATACTTTTGGCCATCTTTAAGCAGAAAAATCCGCAAGGTGGCGCTTCGATCGAATTCAATGCTTGCAATTTTGCGTAACGGTGTTTGACGATTTTGAAAACAGAATGCATGTAAATTTAGTTTGTTTACAAAATTATTGTTCGAAAAATTTTTAAAAAAAATTATAAAAGTTAGCAGTTTATAAAGTCTGTGGATAGTGGAAATGCCTAAAAAGTGATTAAAATTAAATAAAAGAAAGTAAGAAAGAATAATTAAGTGAAGGTTTGTGCAATTAAGACAGAAAAGGAGAGAAAAATAAAAATAAATACAAGCGAAAAATAATTAAATAGGAAAATATTAAAATTGTGATTTGGCGAAATAAGAGGTCTTTCGAGTGAGTTTGGAGCAGTCAAACTCTTCGATGCGCAGTCCTTCCAAGGTTCTAACTCGGCTTAAGGTATGCCTGAAGGTATGTGCCTACAAGGAACAGGCGTCATAAGCCTGTTCCTTGGTGAAGAGTTTTTTTCCGAGGTACAGAACTGCGTGGTTCACGGTACACCCTTGCATTTTGTGTGCAGTGCAGGCCGTTCATTTTCTTTGAAGTTGATGGGATAATTCATCAAAATTTTTTTTAAATAGTATTTATTAGTACATAGAATTGTTAAGTTTATATGATTCAACAGAAAATTTAAAAACGTGGTTTATAAAAAGTTCTTTCTATCTTGTAATTATCACATTAATTCTGTACTTTTTTTTAAAACCAAAAAGACTGTTGTGAGCCGAAAACTACATATACAGAGGCTGTTCACACATTTTTTAGACGATGTATATTGTATTCACAAAACTAAATTACATAAAATTCTTGTGTTTTAAATGTTCTATTTGACATCCCTTATTCTGAACTATCTTTCGACACCGCAATTTCCAGGATAATAATGCCTTTTGAAGTGTCAGAAGAGGTATTCTATGCCATTCCTCCTGAACAGCTTTCCAGAGTCCTGTAAGGGTTTTGGGACGACGTTTGGATAATGCAGATTTTAAAAGTCCGAAAGCACAAAAATCCATAGGTGATACATCGGGAGATTTAGTAGGGATATCAGTGAAGGGTATGGCCTTGATACCAGTTTTTTGTTCCATTTCTTTTAGGAAATTTACAGTGGATTTTGATGTGTGACTGCTAGCTTTGTCCTGATGGAGTCTCACAGATTGATGGCACTGTGGGTAAAGCGATGGTATTTCATTCAGAAAAATTGGCGATAAAATATGTTCCTGATAGTATTTGGAGTTAATCTTGACATTTTTTTCCACTCCCTTTATTTTTATCTTGCCATTATAAGAAAAACCAGCTACAATCATGAATCCCTTAGAAAAACTTTCTTTCGATTCTTTGAACCATGTACTTAAATTTTTTTCTCCCCTTTTATGATAATACATGGCTCTTTTTTTGTTGCAATCATTTAAATACACCCATGATTCATCTATTGTGACAATTGTTTTCCATTTTTCTTTGGATAAATGTTTCTCATATAGAATTCTGCAGCGTGTCCTGCGTTCAGCGATATGATTTGGAAGAAGACGATGCACATTGCGTTTTTTCGCTTTCTTAAGATTTAAATCAACGTTTATCATTTTGTTTACAGTGGACACCGAGCATTTTAATGATTTTGCAACTGTCCTTTGACTAGGGGGATTTTCTTTTAACATTAAACAACGTACCTTTGCAATAGTCGAAGATGTCCGTTTTTTCCTTGGATACTTGTTTTGAATTTTTGTCCCACTTGAGGCTCCAATTTGACGTTTTTTCCTTTCTTGTTAACAATATTACCTATCGACGCTTTAGATATCACAAAACCATGACTCTCACATCGTTTTTGGATAACGAAGTATGCATATTTCTCTTCGGAAAGAGCATAAATGTAGCCTTCGAACCACTGCTTTGTTAAAAACGCCATGTTGAATAAAAACAAAACTTTTAAGCCGCAGACGATAATTTTTGACTTTTAAAAACATAGTACAATTGCAATTATTTCTTTTGCAGCAAACGATTTTTTATTACCGCTTACCAAAATCGTCTAAAAAATGTGCGAACAGCCTCTGTATGTCTTGTATCTGTTTTGATAAAATAAAATTCCAGAATCACTTTATTATCAAATTATCAACAATGATAAAAAACAATTCTTGATAAAGAGGACACTTTTACCTCAAAACCAATTGTTGCTTAGTCTCCGTCAAGAAACTGACCGGCATCGATTTTGGGGAAAATTTCTGTGAAATTCTATGCAATGGACAGTGGCGAGTGTATTGTATTTCGCGGGGGAGACGCTTTATGGTTCAGACAAAAAACACCACACCACAAAATGTTGGAAAAAATTTCAGCAAAAATGGAACAATCAATACACACGCATATATCTCTATGCTATAAAAAAGATAAAAAATGCTTTTATGATAACACGTGGATGTAAGAACTGTATGAAAGAGCCGGGTGCTTTCGAACTGACTCAAGGCTCTGAGAGAAATATTGATATCTAAGATATAAATGGGTCAGTGGAATATTTTCAGTGGAGTGAGTTAAGGTTAAGAGGTAGAGAATAGTGTTTGGAATATATTTATCGTACCCGTCAGTTTTTATGTAAAAATACAGGTTATGTTGTGTTATATTGTTATGAACAGAGCCGGTGTCATAGGTGAGGCGACCACCTCAACCGTTTGGCGACCATTTTGGCACCGAATTGAAAGAGGCGCCAAAATGAGACATATTAAAAATGCTAAATTTTTAACGTATAACGAAAAAATATTAATGGTTTATTCTGGCGTCTGACGAATTTCGTAAAAATGTATAAATATGAGCGACTATTTAGAGTATTTTTTTGTTATAAATTTCTGAATCTCAGAACATGAGAAATAATTTTTCTGTACCTATTTCCAAACGTTGTTGGAGCTGTATGAAAGCTACTAACACTACCTGTGACTGTATCAGCAGCTGAGCGCCATTTTTCTAAACTGAAAATTTTAGCGAATTATCTACGAACAACCATAACTCAAAAGCAGTCGAATGATGTAGTAATCATTCCTATTAAAAAAGACGGTACCTAAAACAATTAATGATAGACATGCAATCGAGCAGTTTGCTGCCATAAAGGCTCGAAGAATAATAAAGTTATTATTTTTATTACATAATAAATTATATTTTGCTTTTTTTAAGATGTGTAAATTTGAAAATTTATACTTTTTAAATAAAACTTTTTAATACATATTTTTTATTTTTATTACATAGCAAATTATATTCAAATTTACTTATCTGCTTATTTTAAGAACTGTAATTTTTGAAAATTTATGTTTTTTAAATAAATTAAACTTTTTAATATATATTTTTAATTTTTATTATATAACAAATTATATTCAAATTTTCTTTTCTACTATTTTTAAGATCTGTAATTTTAAAAATTGATGTTATTTTTAAAAATAAATAAAACCTTTTAATACATATTTTTAATTTTTATTACATAACAGATTATATTGAAATTTACATTTCTGCCTTTTTTTTAAGAACTGTAATTTTGAATTTTTTTTTTTAAATAAATAAAACTTTTTATTACATATTTTTTTTCTTTAATAAAAAACTAATTATATTCACATTTACTTTCTGCTTTTTTGAAGAACTGTAATTTTGAAAATTTGTTTTTTCTTTTAATCCGTAACTTTGAAAATTTATGTTTTTTTAAATAAATAAAACTTTTTAATACATATTTTTATTACATAGCAAATTATATTCAAATTTACTTTTCTGTTTTTTTTAAGATCTGTAATTTTGAAAATTTGTTTTTTAAATAAATAAAACTTTTTTAATACATATTTTTATTACATAACAAATTATATTCAAATTTACTTTTCTGCTTTTTTTAAGACCTGTAATTTTGAAAATTTGTTTTTTTTAAATAAATGAAACTTTTTAATACGTATTTTTTATTTTTATTACATAACGAATAATATTCAAATTTACTTTTCTGTTTTTTTTAAAAGATGTATAATTTTAAAAATTGGTTTTTTTAAAATAAAACTTTTTAATACATATTTATTTCTATTACATAACAAATTATATTCAAATTTACCTTCCTGCTTTTTTTAAGATTTATAATTTTGAAATTTTTTTTAAATGTATCAAACTTTTAAATACATATTTTTAATTTTTATTACATAAAAAATTATATTCAAATTTACTTTACTGTTTTTTTAAGAACTGTAATTTTGAAAATTTATGTTTTTTTAAAATAAATAAAACTTTTTTTATACATATTTTTATTACATAACAAATTATATTCAAATTTACTTTTCTGCTTTTTTTAAGACCTGTAATTTTGAAAATTTGTTTTTTTTAAATAAATGAAACTTTTTAATACGTATTTTTTATTTTTATTACATAACAAATAATATTCAAATTTACTTTTCTGTTTTTTTTAAAAGATGTATAATTTTAAAAATTGGTTTTTTTAAAATAAAACTTTTTAATACATATTTATTTCTATTACATAACAAATTATATTCAAATTTACCTTCCTGGTTTTTTTAAGATTTATAATTTTGAAATTTTTTTTAAATGTATCAAACTTTTAAATACATATTTTTAATTTTTATTACATAAAAAATTATATTCAAATTTACTTTACTGTTTTTTTAAGAACTGTAATTTTGAAAATTTATGTTTTTTTAAAATAAATAAAACTTTTTTTATACATATTTTTTAATTTTATTACATAACAAATTATATTCAAATTTGCTTTTCTGCTTTTTTTTAAGATGTATAGTTTAAAAAAAATTTTTTTTAATAAATAAAACTTTTTAATACATATTTTTTATTTTATTACATAACAAATTATATTCAGATTTACATTTCTGCTTTTTTTTAAGATCTGTAATTTTGAAAATTTACATTTAGTTAAATAAATAAAACTTATTAATACATATTTTTCCCAAAATGTCTGTTATTCTATTAGGTAGACTATTTCTAACAGAGATATATTCATTACTTAGAGTATCTCTGAAAATCTGAAAAGACGCTGTTTTTAAAACTCACGTCTGACGTCACAATGCATCGGCCTGGCTCTGGTTATGAATACATATCCTAACTCACTTTTTTTACAGACTGTTCCAATTTGGAATAGCAATTGCTATTATAGTGTATTTATGGTATATAAATGTACAATATTTCTGAAAACTACCAAACTGACGGATGGCTTAGCTTTAGAACTACTAAAGCCTGTCAAAATGATCAGTATTAACGTTGGTAGGAATTTGTATACGTTAATTGTTGGTGGCTCTAACATTAACCGATTTGCTAGTTAAATAGGGTTTATTCTAAGAAAATCTTACGTGAAACTGTACGAAATCTGCTAATACCAAGGGCGTCAGTGATTCAGAGGTCTATATGAATAAAACGCTCTAAATCACTCTCGCTGTTTCAGACAAAATCTGTCAAAGGCACTATTTGACAAGCGTGTCAGTGATTCAGAGCTCTATATGTGTTAAACGCTCAAAATCTCGCTGTTTTTGACAAAATTTGTCTAAGGCACTATTTGACAAGTGCGTCAGCGATTCAGAGCTCTGTAATGAAAAATGTAAAGAAAGATGTTTAAAAAAATATTTGTTTACTCTTAAACACCCATTTGAAATTTTTTTCAAGTATTAAAATATTGTCTAAAATCCGTGATTAAGACGAATTTTCTTTCAATAATATCTAAGCTAGAAGCTGAAAATATATTCTAAGTGCCGCTTAGAAGCATTCTCAGATTATTATTTGAAATTAAAAAAAAATAAAAATATTTTAGTGAGTTTGTCATTTTTTACTTTGAAGTCCAGCTTTTGAAAACACCACGCGTACTCTTTGGCGAGAAAATTTTGTTCGCCAAGCTAGACCATCTCCTAACAAAAAATTAAAGAAACCCCCACAACCAAGAATTTTAGTTTCTTTCCAGAGTTAATTTGCTAAAAAACCAAAATGAATTAGTGATTTCATCAGATTCAACATGTGCCCCAAATATTTATTTTTTAATTTTTTGGCAACATCAACGAATGTCATGAAATTCAATTCTCCCGTAGAATTTTTGACTTTTGAAAAATCATTTCAAATGAAGGATTCGTTACCGCATTTTTTAAGTGCATTTTCTTTCAGTTCTTATTATGGCCCTAAAATTAAAAAAATATATTTTTTTTTGTCAGTTGGAAACAGGAAGATGGAATCAGAATAACAAATTTTCTCTTCGTTGTATGCTGCGGATTATGAAAGATTATGAAAGCGTGCTCACAATTCTTCGTCGAACCTGACCTTCGAAATAGATTCTGGGTGTGACGGTCATCAAACGGTTGATTGTAACTTTTCTACCAGGGTCACAGGCGGACATCGACATTTCGACCTGTGCTGCCATCTGTTAAAGATGGGGGGAACTATTTTCAAAATGAAGTAATATATTTTGGATAAAGGAGTATTTAGAATCGTGGTATTTAGAATCCGATGAATATGTAGAGAAAAATAAAATGAATAATGACTCTATTCCTCTCTTTATTTCTATATCTTTATCTATGTAATTATTCATGTTTTTAGACAAAAACAGCTTGCAAAGGTTTTAATTGCATCGATTTATATTTTCTGGTTCAATTTTGTAGTGCTGCCATCTATACGCTAATAAAGCAATTTATTACCAATTTACCGTATTTTAGTCAAATTTTCGCATTGTACATTATTTGTTAGAACCACACAGTATTTGTTAAAACCTATTATACATTCTATTAACTTTAGCTTTTGTTTTATATGTAAATCCTGAATAACTTCTCGAAAAAGAATGAAGTAACCTTCATTCATGTGTGGGAATTTCAGTTTGAATTCGTAGGTATAATATCAATTCTTTATCATAATTTATTTCTAATATGCAAACAATTTTTAATGTCAATTAAATAGCATATAGAAATAGTAAAAAGTTATAGAACTAGTAAATCTTAGATGAAATCTTTTCAATAATCTTTGAAATCTTTACTGTTCATCGTGATGTTGAAGCATCGAAAATGTTGGAATTGAAATGTTTATAGTTTAACGAGAACTAATAAAAGTTTCGACAAGGGAATTCAATACTGATATTATAATACCAGATGCATTTAAGTCTTAGTGCATATATATATATATATCTTAGTGAGTATATATATATATATATATATATATATATATATATATATATATATATATATATATATATATATATATATATATATATATATATATATATTATATGGAAATGGAGATTTGTAAAAGTTTCCAAGTTATGTTGATTAAAATGTCATTTTTCCCCATACCTGCGGAAATTAGTTTTCTTGTATAAGATGTATAAAGATGCATATTATTATAAATATAGAATTAAAAAAATGTTTTATGAAGTTCTGTACTATTAGAACATAATTCTAAGCTATTTTTTGAGAAAATAAACAAATAAAGAAAAACATAGATGGTTTCCCCATATATATAGCATGCTTTTTATTAAATTTCATTTCGAGTTCCTTTCCTTTCAGTGATACAAAATATTCATATCATCGTATACTTCGTCTTTTTTGGGGAAAAAAATCAAACATCAAAATGAATTGTTAGTGAAAAAAACTCGTTATGAATATTTCACCTAATTTTTAACGCTCTATATTGTTTCGTTGTCGGAATCGCTCATAGATGGCAGCACCAGAAATGAGTCATTAAAAGAGAATACCTAGGAAAATATGAAAAATTTGAAGATTTCTGCTAGTAAAATATGTAAGTTCTAATAATCTATAATATTAGGGATTTTTTTTTTTAAAAAGGAAATCCATCTAATTTTCCTAATTGATATTTTAGTGATATTTAATTAATAGTATTCCCAAATATTTAATTTTGAGACATTAAATTTCCAGCATTATAACTCGATCGAAAATTGTAAGGCCTATAACTTGTAAAATATTCAATATTCAAAATAATATTGATTGTTTGCAGAATCACAACTTTTATTTTCCATTGGAGATTGACATTTTTTTTTTTTTAAACTAGTGCTAATTGAGATATTCTTGTTAGTTTACTATTTCAATCACGCATGAGTACTGAATATTTATTTGAAGAGTCAGTTCGTTAAACATTTATCGTAATCTATAATCTCTAACTTTTGTTACAGACGTTATACGTCAGACAGCCATCTTGTAAGGCGATAAGAAGTGGGTTGAAATTAATTTACAGTGAATACTTATGTGTTTATGATAATTTATGACATTTTAAGTAGATTTATCACTAAATTATTTTCTATCAATAATAAATAAACAAATCTTAAGAAATAATATGGAGAAAGGGGGAAAATTACTTAATATTGCCAGATGTCCATAAATCCTTTAAAAGACGTTCCTATTTTCAAAAAATTTAAAATCACGTTAAAGGTGAATTACTAGTGTTAATTTTAACCCTTTATGGTAATAACAATCAATGACATCAATAATATGGCAGGTATAATTAATGACGTTCATGACTAGTAATTTTCAAAATTATGACAAGAACTGAAGTTTTAACGATATCTTTACGATATTTTTGAATTCACTGTATTCTCTCCAGAACCGAATTAAAGAATTTAAAGAACCCCATTTTGATAACGATATTAGAATATTTACGTTTTTTTTTTTTTTCAAGAGACAGACAGTAGGAACATTTTTTTTAAGAACTGTGTTATCAGATTAATATTAAGAAGTATAGTAAATTTTAATTTGAATAAATATCTTTGACCGTACCCTAAACTCCGCACAGAAGGAAAAAGTTAGAACAATGTAGAACTTTTTCGAAAGAATATTAACATGATTCGTAAACATATAAATATCACTGATCTTTTCTAAAAATTTTAATTTA